>PVLD010013872.1:0-54395 GCA_004027595.1 Dinomys branickii | reverse complement strand
ACTTTATATTATACAGCATCCAGTGCAAATTCCCTACTATCTTATCTATAATTTGGTATTTCCTTTAATGTTTTTGTGTTAACTAATGTGAAGATAACTATGTAATACAACATCCAGTTCTAATTCCCTACTATATTCTGTACAACTTTGTATTTTCTGTATTGTTTATGGCTTTTCTGGTTCATATGTCTCCATTCTTCTGTCTTTAAAATAAAAATTAAAAAAAAAATCAAACAGTGTGATTATGGTAAAGGATAGATGCATAAGTCCAAGCCAGTCAAGCCAGAATAGAGTCCAAGCTAGTCAAGGTAGTGCACACCTATGATCCCAACACTCAGAAGGCTGCAGCAGGAGGATTGGGGTAAATTCAAGGCCAGCCTGAACTACATAGGTAGACCTTACCTCAACTGACCTGTCTGTGTCCTCACCAACAGGACTGAGTGCCAGGCTAAACAAGCAGTTTATCTCATGTGGTATACACAGTGACTATAATATAGCCCTCATACTAGTCACTGTGACATGAGACACACATTCTTTTTGGTTTTATTTGGCATGCAATAAATTGACATTTCTAGTTTTTACCATTCTCTGATTTGTGTGTGTGTGTCCGTGGGGAGGGGAGTTTATTGGGCATTGAACCCAGGTCTTCTCACTGAACTACGTTCCCACTCCTCTTATTTTGAGATGGGGGTCTTGCTAAATCACTAAATTGCCCACATGGGGCTTGAACTTCAAATTCTCCTGCCTCAAACTCTCAAAGCATGGGGATTATAAGCATTTGACAGCATTTCCAGCATGTTTTAGGAATTTGATATGTGTATAGATTTGTGTGACAGGATACAGAACTGCTTCATCATCCCACAAACTCCCAGCCTAACCTCAGTGCTGGGACAGCAGAACCCTTGCTGTTCTTGGAGAAATGCAGAAATCACAGAGATAAACTGGAAGGGGGTGGCACAGGCAGCGTGGTAGGGAATGTCCCTAAGGAGAGTGCACAGTGGGCCCCACTTGGCCATTCTGAAATGGATAAGGACAGTGCAGGGCTGAACTTCAAAGGCAGGGGTGACCTCCTGGGAAGGCCGGGCCCCTATCTCTGCTGGATTCTGTGTCAGATTATGGCCAACGCCCCCTCCAAGGCCAAGAGGGGGCGGGAGTGATAGCCCCTCACCCCCCAGGCCCACCAGGCCCTGGCTGCTCATTGTCACTAGGACAGATAAGAGACCCCACCCCGCAGCCCTCTCCCCTCTCCTCTCTCCCAACCAATGACCACAGCCTGGCTGGGCCCATGGCACTGTGCATATAAGGGGAACCTGGAGAGTGAGCACCATCAGGCCAGTCCTGAGTGCGTTCAGTTGTAGCACAGCTGCCCACCCTACCACCATGTCTCTGACCAAGACCGAGAAGGCTATCATCATGTCCATTTGGGACAAGATGTCCTTGCAGGCTGATGCCATTGGTACCGAGACTCTGGAGAGGTAAGAGCCAGACAGGATGGTCTGAATAACCAGGTCAGAGACCAGGGCAGGAGCAGTTGGAGGGGTCTGTAGAAGATGCTGGTGAGGATGAGCAGTGAGCAGGGGTCAGTGAGGAAGGCTCACTGGAGAGGATAGGGAGAAGAGGTCAGTATGAGAGGGGAAGGGCAGGCATGAACCCAGCAAGCCAGCACGCAAGCGGTTGAAACAGGAGGGTCACAAACTCAAGCTCAGTGTGGGCTACACAGTGAGTCAAAGGCCTGTCTGTACTACAAATTAACACCATGCCTGGAAAACATAACAGAAGGAGGGTGTGGGCAGGAGGGTTAGGAGCAGTGGGTGGGTAGAGAGAGTGGGGAAAGGTCAGTGAGGAAGGGATGGAGAGGAAGAGTCAGAGGGAGAGGTGTCAGGAGGGTCAGGAAGGGAGATCAGCATGGAAGGAACATGGAAGAGGGCCAGCAGAGAAGGGCGCTGTGAGGCTGGTGGTGGTAAGGAGGGTGGATGAGGTCAATGAGCCGCAGAGGCAGTGGATGGAGAGGGATGGGAGCTGGAGGTAGGACGGTACCTCACAGAGCTCACTGACCTCAGCCAATACTCAGGCTGAGCAAATGAAGGCATGCACACCAGACAGGCAGTGGGGCAGAGGCAGTGCCCCTGCCACACTGGAGCTTGGGCAACAGGAAAAATAGGCAATACTCATCTTGTCCTTATTTACAACTTTAATGTAAATGTAAATTGTCACATTAATTAAGATTTTGTTAAAGTATGAACTTAAGTTATCATAAGGATAGGCGGCTGTCAATGCATTTATATGCAGAATAACGACTTCTGGAGTTGGGGAAATCTCTAAGCCTGAGGCCGAACAGCGCTTGGGTCCAGCACTCCCTTCACCCTTCAAACTGAGGCCCACGGGCTCACACTTCCTTCCCCGCACGCCCGCCTCCCAGGCTCTTCTCCAGCTACCTGCAGACCAAGACTTACTTCCCCCACTTCGACCTGCACCCGGGATCGCCACAGCTGCACGCGCACGGCTCCAAGGTGGTGGCCGCACTGGGCGAGGCGGTCAAGAATATCGACAACATGGAGGTCGCGCTGACCAGGCTTAGCGAGCTGCACGCTTACATCCTGCGCGTGGACCCCGTCAACTTCAAGGTGGGCGTGCCGGGTGGGTGGGGACAGAGACGGGTTGAGGGAGGGGCTGGTCAGCAGGGTCTCAGGCGGTGGGGGTCTCAGGTGTTTACACACACGCACACACGCACGCACA
The DNA here is from genome assembly GCA_004027595.1 of Dinomys branickii. Classification (NCBI taxonomy): domain Eukaryota; kingdom Metazoa; phylum Chordata; class Mammalia; order Rodentia; family Dinomyidae; genus Dinomys; species Dinomys branickii. Next base: position 51,659 of record PVLD010013872.1, on the reverse strand, counting down.
CACGCACACGCACGCCGAAACCTGAGACGCCCTCCCCGCCCGCGCAGTTCCTGTCCCACTGTCTGCTCGTCACGCTGGCCGCGCACTTCCCCGCCGACTTCACGGCCGACGTCCACGCCGCCTGGGACAAGTTCATGTCCATCGTGTCCTCCATCCTGACCGAGAAGTACCGCTGAGCACCGTCGCTCGAACCGTGCAGGGGCTGTGACCCCTGTGCCCTCCTCGGCCCTTCCCCTTTCCTTACCAGAATCCCCAATAAAAGGATGCGGCTGGAACAACTGGGTCCTGAGTTCTCATACTAGGGGACGGGGAGAGAAGCAGAGGGATGTGCTGGGGCCTCACGGAATGCGGTCACCCGGGGTCGTCCGCCTGTAGGAGGATCTTCCGGGTCCCCTGGGGAGCTCCTCGTCCAGAAGACCCCAGATCGCAAGGCTGAGGGAACGGAGCTTCCCTCGCCGGCCTCGGGCTCTCCAGGGTCCTCCGCGCAGACGAGTTTTCGCGCCTCTCCCTACTGTCCCAAACTGCCCACCGACCATCGCTTCACTCAGCGTGGGGGATGCGTGTCGGGACTGCTCCTCCACGCCGGGTGTCACAAGCTCCCTCTGCGCTGGTAGTGTCGGGGTCTCAGATGCGGTCCCACCAAGGGAATCAGTGTCTCCTACCCCGGTCTCTCTCCCGCTGCATGCTGCGGCTCCCTCCAGTGCAGCACAACTCTGCTCTCAGGGGTGTAATTACAGGCCCCCCAAGCTTGCAGCACAGGCGCCCTCGCGCCTCGAGGCGGCGGGGGCAGGGGGGTCGGCGCCGCAACCGATGAGCGCAGAGGCCCTGGCCTCTGCGTCGTCGCGAGGCCCCTGCTGGAGACATGTCTGCGCTCAGGCTGAGGGTCCCCGCGTTCTCGCCACGCCAGGGCCGATTTGAGATTTGAGCGGGTGGGGCAACATGGTGCGCGGTGGGGGGGTATGTTCTCTACAAGGAGGCCTAAAAGGTAGGTGCGGTCCCCAAATCACACCACACCTACACCCCCACCCGCTCTGCGCCAGGAGCTAGCCCATGCTGTGAAGGTTTGGGACCTGATCTCCAGCCACATGGTGCAGTTCCAGGCAGAGCTGCAGCTCAGGTGAGTGGGTCAGGGTCTTTGGGAGATGGGGACAAGACATTGTGGCTGCAGTTCCCACTAAGTGATCTGCTCTCCCACATTCCCCAGACCCAGACCTGCTTCCCACACCCAGGTGCCTGCCAGTACCAGATGAAACTGGCGAAGTAAGACCAGCAGGTGCTGGTGATGATGGGCCTGGTTGATCAGCGGGTAGAGGTGGTCTTTGCCTCTAGGGTGAGGGTCTCATGCAACTTTAGGCCTTTGGGAGAAAGTGGACAAGAGGAGATTCCTCTCAGCCACCCTGTCTCTGAAGCTCCTAATCCAGTGTTGCCAGTGGGGCTGGCCTTTTATCTGCAGGGAGAATTCACAGTGGAGATGCCTGCATTGCGGATCCAGTTCCTCACAGGTGTAGCCTTGGTGCTGACCACCATTAAGCCCCTAATCTCTCAGGCCCTGCTCTGTCAATAAGACAAGGGCTCCTCCAACTTTAGGAGAGGGAGTGAGGTGACATGAATCCTGGACATAGAAGCTTTGGTTCCATCAGGGAGCCACCCAGAACTCCTAAATGCCCACCCAAATGTTTACCCTCCTGTGTTTTGACACTAACAAGGGGCAGAGGGTGTGCTTGGATCTAGAGTGTCTTCAGCTTCAGGTGACATCCAACAGCAGGGCAGTGCATTACCTTTGCCACAGCGTAGCCACATTCTCTAAGCATTCTCCCTCCCTGGTCATTCACCTATCATCAAAGCTGCCTGAGGACACTCCATAGCACAACACACACACACACACACACACACACACACACACACACAATGAGTAAGGACTGGGAGAGGGAGAACTGAGGCTCAGGAGGAAAGACATTCTCTAACATGTAAGAGGTGCTGGGTGCATTTCTCAACACATCAAACACAACACAGTACACTGAAAAAAGATTATAAGTCAGCCAGACATGCTAACACTGGAGTAAAATAGAGTTCTGTGTAGAAGGAGAGAAGGGAGGGGGCAAAAGACAGAGAGAGAAAGGGAGAGAGAGAGAAAGAGAGAAAGAGAACGAATATGTGGTATCACTGGGCTAAGAAGTTTTCTAAGACTTTCCTCTGAAAAGGGTTGAGGGACTGGAGACACTGGAGCAAGGTGCAGAGAGAGATGAGATCTCAGACCTGAAGCAGGCATCGGGGGTCTTCTAAGTCCCAGCCTCTTATCCTACTAGTCTTTCTGAAGCAGGATTAAGCCTGTGGCTGTGGGCAGAACAAGAAAGGCACAGCACAGAGAGCAGACAATGAGCAGAGGAAGCACAGGGCACTGCTACCTCTGGTCTGAGCTACCGCCTTCTCTGCTCAAGACAGCAGGGTCCTCACAGCCTCCAAGACGCTCAGGACAGGTCCCCCGGGAGCATGCTCAGGAGGCCTGGACTGAAGGATGCCACACACACACCTGAAGCAAGAGCCTTTGCAGGGCCCAAGACAGTCTCAGCAAGGAACCTCGCCACCAGCATCACTGGTCACCAGCAAGAGGATGGGGCCAGCACCAGCTGGCAGCTGGCACTCCTGCCCTTCTCACTGCTTCACCAAGACTGTCTGTTTCCTGCCCTGCAGTAAGGGGCCAGCCTGTGCCTTCCAGTGCCACCATTTGTCCTTCACCCTCACCTCCCCAAGAAGCCACCCTCATCCTTGGACTAACTAACTGGGTCTCCTCAGCCACTTTCTCCAGGCTCTCAGGACCTCTCTGAGTTTTGCACCTTTTACAGTGCAAAACTTGTATGGTGATGTGAGGACTGCCTCTGTGCCCTAGGAGACTTGCTCCTTTACCGGCTTAAACATTTAACTAGTGAGGCTTGCATTGCACACAATGTGGCCAGAGGCTTGTCATCATGCACTAGTTCTCATGTCCTACTAGAAAAGCAGTAGGACAGAGATGCAGTCACTCACTCAACAGGTAGGGGGCTGGGGACAGGAGAGGCCACACTGTGAGTCCAAGCTGGGGCTGTAGCCACCTCCAGTCTGGATAGGGGAGCTTGGGTCTGAAGCCTCCAAGCCCAGCCTGGACTACTGGGGCCTGGGCATTTCTTCCTTCTTTGTGCCTGTCACTCAGTCACACACAGTGCCTTTGGCGAAGGAAAGAGGCAAGAGCAACTGAGGCCCAGGGATGGCAGGAGGACTCCGGGAAGGACATCCTGAGGTGCACACCTCCCTGCCCCAAATGCGTGGTGCTTCTCTTCCTTCCCACACACACTGGCCGGTTCATGGATTCTGACCAGTAACTCACGTCCAGTGGGACGCAGGCCAAGGTCGTGTGGGTCCTCTGGTCTCATAGGTCCGCACCCCAGAGCAGGGACACTAAGGTCTTGGAGACATGCCCTGGACCTGTGGCAGGACAAGAGCACAGAGTACACCCTGATAGCTGACAAGGAGCTTGCTGCTTTCTGGGAGGAGTAAGGGGGAACACGGGAGAGGATGAATCCAGGTTCTGGGCAGAGAGATTCTTCTGCAGAGCAGAGGCTCAGTCCTTGATCTAGACCCACTGATGCCACCCACTGATGCACTGGACACATGCCAGCCAATGAGTGCCTTGGAAAGGAGTGTGTCCTTGTGGCCTGGGCATAAAAGTGCAATGCTCTCCCATCTGGAGGACTCTGCTTCCGACACAAACTCAGTGAGGCTCAGCATGTCGCTTTCTGGTGAGGAAAAGGCCTTTCTCAGGTTTGCCTGGAAGAAAGTTGGGCCTAATTTAGCCCAGCGTACTCCAGATGCTCTGTACAGGTAAGTACTCTCCCTGCTCCATAGCAATCAGGTAGCAGAGCTGCCCCAGGGCTGGATACCACCATTCTCAGCCCATACCCTTCCCCAGCCCCTCTCACCCACTTCTTTTCCCCTGCAGGATGTGTCTCAGTGTCCCCAGCACCAAGACCTACTTCCCCAACTTTGACATGAGCCCAGGATCCTCTCAGATCCAGGCCCATGACAAGAAGGTGGCCAACACCTTGAACAACGCCGTGGAGAATGTAGACATGTCTACTGCCCTGTCGGACCTGAGCGACCTACATGCCAAAAAGCTGCGTGTGGACCCAGTGAACTTCAAGGTGAGCGCTCAGACCCAAGGCATGTGGGGTGGTGAGGGCACAGCAGGCCTTGCTAACACACAGGGACCTCAGGGCTGGGTCCAGAAGGTGGAGGAGGTGGCTCCAGTCCCTGTGGTCCTCACTGGCTGCCCCACTCACCATAGCTCCTGGGCCACTGTATGCTTGTAACCATGGCCAGCAACTACCCAAAAGACTTCACTCCTGAGGTCCATGCCTCCATGGACAAATTCATGGCTGCTGTTGGCACCATGCTTACCTCCAAATACCTTTAAACTGAAGTGACGGCACTGGCCCTGCTTATTGTGCCTCTGGTCACACTTCCTTCTTCCCCCCCGCCGTCCTGAACCTCTGCATTTTAAAGCTGAATTGGTGGCAGTAGCCTCTGTGTGCCTGGATTCTCTGTGTCCTTGATGTGCCAGTGCTGGGTGTGGTTCTCCTCCTCTTGGACCAAGGCCCTTTCTGCAGCTCCAGTGGGGGCCAGGAGTGCTCCAGAGAAGGCACTGAAACTGCCCCTGACCCCAGAAGGGCCAGATTCTCAGGGCTCTTCCAGGGCACACAGAGGAGAGTCCTAGGGTGGACGTCGTCCTCTGCAGTGTCACTGCCAACACCACTTAACACACACCCAGGAGGATCAGAAGGGTGAGCCGTGTGTGGATCCCCAGGAGCACAACAAGCAAACAAAAAGAAAAGAAAGAAACATAGGATGAGAATCTCTCTGAGCCTCAACTACCTCCCCTTCTGAGGGTAGGTAGGTAGGAGTGAGTGTCCTGGGTGCCCTCGTTCCTCTGTCACAGCAACCCGCAGAGGGGCCCTGAAAGTCAGGGACAGAGAGGAGGATGGGGCCCTGAGGCAGACTCGGCCCACCTGGGAAGCTGCACAGCCAGGTCCCTCTTGCCTTTTTCTTCCAGTTCCTGAGGCAGCTTAGGAGCTGGCTGTGTCCCCAGACCTGAGCCCCCATGTTCTTACCCCCTCTCTTTGGCTCAGGCCTTCTGGGATCTCCTGTGGTCCTGCCTCCCCTCCTATCAGAGCAGAAACACCCTTGTCCCAGGCCTCCATTCTTGGGTCCAGAACAATCCGGCTGGCTGCACCAGCCTAGGAACATGAGCAATGCTCATAGCCACCCCGGAGTCAGGTCACACATGGAGCAGGAGATAAACTCCTGTGAGCCCTGTTCCCTCATCTTCACTCTGACAGGTATCTTTCCAAGCTCCTGGGCATCCCCTTCTTGTCAGTCCTCCATCCACTCCTCTGCCTCAGATAACCCACTTTTTTTTAAATGTGGGAAAACATTAGAGATGCTCTGAAATATATGCAAGCTTTCCCTGTTTTATTCAAAGCACGGAGTCTCTCTGCTCTGATTCTTTACCCTGCAGAGGCCAGAGTGATTAGTTGGCACTGAGCCCAATGGCTTCTACCTGTGTGGAGGGAAATCTAGTACAGGCACTGCTTCAGGGACTTTGTTTTGTTTTGTTTTGTTTTAAAATACAGGATCTAGGCAGGGCACGGTGGAGCACACCTGTAATCCCAGCACTCTGGAAGCAGAGCAGAAGGATCATGAATCCAAGGCCAGCTTGAACTACTAGTCAGACCGTGTCTCAGAAAGAAAAGAAAAGATACAGGATCTTGTCATGTTGCCCAGGCTGACCTGGAACTCCTGGGCTAAAGACATCTTCAGCTTCAGCCTCCTGGGAACTGAGAACACAGCCAGGTACCAGCACAAGGAGGCTTACTCATTTTGGTTTTATTGTTTCTGTTATTACCTACAAAGATTCCTTTGTGTGGGAGAATTGTCCTTTTGATTTTTTTTTTTTTTTTGGAGACAGAGTCTCGCTATACAGTTCAGGTTGGCCTTGAGCTCACTTTGTAGCCCAGTGTGGACTTGAACTCGCAACGATCCTCCTGACTCAGCATTCTGAGTGCTGGGATTATAGGCCTATGCCACCACACCCGGCAGTGTTTTTGTTTTATAGATGGGGCCACATTCTGTTGCTGGTCTTGACCTTCTATATACAAGAGACTACCATCACAGCTACTTGAGTACCTGGTTCGATAGGCGCAGGTCATCCTAACTGGCTTTCAGCTCTTTCAAGACTTTTGCTTACTTATATATGGGAATTCTTTTTACATAAAGAATGCAAGTCAGGGACTGAATGTATAGCTCATTGTTAAAGGGTTTGCCCAGCATGCAAGAGGCCCTGGGTTCAATCCTTCCAGTACTACAAAAAATAAAACAAGAATTAAATAAATAAGTAAATAAATAAAGAACTAAGTAAACAAACTAACTTGGGAGGCTGAATAGGGTTGTAGTAAGTTTGAGACCAGCCTGGGCTACATAGTGAGACACTGTCTTAAAAAACAAAATAGTAGAAGAATTTAAAAAAAAAAGAATATAAGCTGTGCATCTTGTTACCTAAGGTGAGTGCAGCAACCTTTTTTAAAAGAAGAGAGAGAAGCACTCAGGAGGCTGAGGCAGGAGGATTGCTGCAAGTTTGAGGCCAGCCTGGGCTACAAAATGAATTCAAGGCCAGCCTGAACTGCATAGCTAGATCCTGCACCAAAAAGACCAAAAAAAAAAAAAGAAAAGAAAGGTTTATGCTAATATTATTTGGACAATTTAATGCCTATATCTTGTCTTCTAAGTAACTAATTTAAAGATAACAATACAGAATGCATTAACCAGTGTTACTCTCCTATTATCTTGTTTTGAAATGTTGTTTTATTTTTTTCTCTTTAAAATAAAATTTAAAAAAAAGAGAGAAAATGAATGTGAATATACAAATATTTGAGTAAAATACATTCTCTAAGACTAAGACTTTCCTGAAAAGACTCAGTGAGTAGGTACATTGGCGTGAGACACAGAGAGAGGTGATCTGAGGCTGGAAGGGCCACCCAGGGAGGCCCAGGCAGAGCATCAGTGGGAAGGATGACCCTAGCTCCACAGCCAAGCCCTTCCGCCTGGCCCCAGGGAAGGCGCAGCAAGCCCTCCTCACCCCCTTTTCTCCTCAGTAACATCCCCCACCACCGACACTTGTGGCCACCAAGAGGGTGGAGAGAGAGCACCAGCTGACACTCTTCGTTCTCACTGCTTCACCAAAGGGGCTTTCTTCTTACCCTGCAGTATCTGGCCTGTCCTCTTCCCTCACGTCTCCCTCCCTCTTTTCATTCTTTGTTTGATTAGTACACGTCTGCCTTACATCATGAATACACTCACCATAGATAGTTGGTACATGCACAGCTCTATAGTGCAGCCTACATAACCCCCTACAAGGCTCTGCCTTTCAGGGCTAACACTCTTCAGTTTCACCTCCTCCAGGAAGCCCACCCTGATCCTCAGACTAAATAACTGGGTCTCCTCCATGCTTCTCAGAGCCTCCCCAAGTTTGCCACTGGATGTGGGCTTGTGTGATGGTGTGATGACTGCTTCTGTGTCTAAAGAGGCTGAATGCTGGAGTCTTGTCCAGCCTGTTGCTTTGTTTTATCATTTGGCCATCATCAAACTAGCCAGTCTTCCATCATGCACAGTTTGGGCAGTGAGGATGACATCATTAACCAGGACAGTGAGCCAACAGGGCAGAGACGCAGGCACTCACACAAAAGGTAGGGGCTGGGGACAGAAGAGGCCCCACTGTGAGTCCACGAGCTGGGGCTGTAGCCACCTCCGCTCTGGGTAGGGGAGCTTGGGTCTGAAGGCTCCAAGCCCAGCCTGGACTACTGGGGCTTGGGCATTTCTTCCTTCGCTGTGTCTGCCACTCAGTCATACACAGTGGTTTTGGGGCAGGAAGCGGCTTGGAGCAACCGAAGCCGACAGATAGCAGGAGGACTTCGGGAAGGGCATCCTTAGGTGCGCACCTCTCTGCCCCAAATGAGTGACGCTTCTCTTCCTTCCTACAAGGGGCGGCCGCTGCGTGGATTCTGTTGTTAACTCAGGTCCGGCGTGCGGCGGGTCTAGGTGCAGGTAGGTAGTGCATGCTGCCCTCCTTGTCTCACAGAAGGGAAGGCGAGACCACCATCTGGGGAAGGGCGTGCAGTTTCCGGGGAGGAGACGAGGGTAGGAGGGATCAGTGTGTCAGGGCGCGTGGTTCCAGCGCCAAAGGGGCCCGAGCTCCCGACCGCACCATTGTTGGATGCTGGGCGCCCCCTGTCGATGCCTCAGGCCGCGCCTTTCCCCGCGCCAGCCAATGAGCTTGGCTGTGCAGGGCGTCGCCCCAGAACCCGGGGACATAAATGCGCCGCGCTCTACAGGTGCTACACGCTTCTGGCTCTGACACAGACTCAGAAAGAATCCACCATGGTGCTGTCTCCTGCTGACAAGACCAACGTCAAGACTGTCTGGGGCAAGATTGGCGGCCATGCAGGGGATTACGGCGAGGAGGCCCTGGCCAGGTGAGGACCCTCCTCTCCCTTGCTCTGACCAGAGACCAACGCACCCCTGGCGTCCAGGACTCCCCAGACTGCCCGCCCGCAGCCTCCCTAGCTCCCTCTCATCTACCGCTTCTCCCTGCAGGATGTTCCTGAGTTTCCCAACCACTAAGACCTACTTCCACCACTTTGACCTGAGCCCGGGCTCCGCCCAGGTCAAGGCCCATGGCAAGAAGGTGGCAGATGCACTAGCCACCGCCGTGGATCATCTGGATAACCTGCCCACTGCCCTGTCGGATCTGAGCGACCTGCATGCCCACAAGCTGCGTGTGGACCCCGTGAACTTCAAGGTGAGTGCTTACGCCGGCCAGGAAGGATCCACAGATTCCAAAAGGTGCAGTCAGGCTGTGTTGTGTGGTCTGCAGACACTCACCCATACCTTCTCTCTCCACAGCTCCTGAGCCACTGCCTGCTCGTGACTCTGTGTGCCCACCTCCCGACAGACCTCACCCCCGCGGCCCACGCCTCCTTTGACAAGTTCTTGGCCACTGTGAGCACCGTGCTGACTTCCAAATACCGTTAAGCTGGAGAGACCCTGACCCTGCCTGCAGGGTCTCCTGTCAGGCCCTTCTCCCTTCCTTGCACCTGTTCCTCTTGGTCTTTGAATAAAGTCTGAGTGGGCGGCAACCCGTGGCCTCTGCATTTTCTGTGTCCACCATGGTGCCAAGATTAGGGGTGGTTATTGTTTCCTAGGACCATACCAAAGGCCTGGAGCAAAGGTCTCTTCCTCGTTGAGGAAAGGAGGGAAAGAGAGAAGGGCAGAGAGGAAGAGAAAGTAGAGCCTGGGGCTCAGGAATTCAATGGACAAGCCCTGGATCCTGAAAGTGCCTTGCTGGGATAACTAATTCACGCCAGAGCTCTGCAGACTCAACATGAGTTTGCTGTACTACTGCATTGGTTCTCACTCTTCTTGCACATGCACACACTCTTGCACTGAGCACTGGTTTGGCTCTCCAGACTCAGTCTTTAGACCCAGCCCCACACCCACTCAGCTGCCCTGAGCCTAGTTTCCCTACCCTGTGGCACAGTAAGAGACAGAGCTGGGATGCCCCGGCCAAAGCCCTCCTCCACAATGCGTCCCTCCTACACAGCAGGCCCTGGACTTGGGGCCTGGGAGGGCTTGGGGCTCCTGGGCTTGGCACCCTTGCAGCCCCAGCCCTTGGCTGATACCAACATCCTTTCTTCCTTGGGCTCAAAAGTTGTCCTAGAAAAATGCCTGGAGCAGCCCTCTGCCCAGATTGGGATGCCTTAGCACCCCCTGTGGACTAGCTTGAGTTCTGGGAAAGAGGCTGCCTTTATTTCATCAGGAAAGAAAATGAAGCTCAAGGGGGAAACCCATCAAATATAGATCAGTGGATAAATAGGTTAACAAAATATGGCATATACATAGAATGAAACATTCAGCCATAAAAGGAAATGACACTTTTGTTTGGAGACACGGTCTTACTCTATAGTTCAGGCTGCCCTTGAACTCACTATGTAACCCAGGCTGGCCCCAAACTTGCAGACATCCTTTTCCTTCAGCCTCCTGAGAGCTGAAATAGGAATGAAATTCCTAAAGGATGTGGCTGAGCCTTGAAAACATGCCAAGTGGAGGAAACCACACACCAAAGGCTGCTCTCCCATTTATTTGAAGTACCCAGGATGTGTAAATCTTTAGAGACAGAAGACAGACTAGTGATTGCCCACTCCTGGAGAAGTTGGGTATTTACTAACAGGTCTGGAGGTCCTGTTTGGGATGATGAAATAGTTCCGGAACTAGATAGTAGTGGTGGTTGCACAACACTGTGAATTTACTGTTACTGAATTTTACAATTTTTTTGAGACAGGGTCTTGTTAGGTAGTGCACTCTGGCCTTGAATTCAGCCTAACTGCTGGGATTACAGGTATGTATCACTATGCCCAGCTTTGTACAATTTTAAGATGTTAAAATAATAATTTATGTGAATTTTACTTCAATTTTTTAAAAAAGAATGAGTGCTACACAGGTACGTACTATTATTATTGGAACTCATCCTAGGCACCCCGTAAACGTTCACTGTCTTAAAGGAACATCTGCTGGGAGCCAGGTACCTGACATTTATTATTCATTTAACTCTCACTTCGTGTCTGAGAAGAAATTGTTTTCATTTTATATGAGAAAAGAGACTCAGGGAGATCTCTTAATATCAACACTAACTTCCAATGGCAAAATACATAGCAAACGCTTTAAAATGTGAGGCCTGGGAATTTAGGCCGACTCTAAGGGTCGCGGGTCGGAGTTGGGTGGGTAGGGGAGCTCAGACTCCAGGACCAGGCTCTAGGCACGGCAAGAAGCGGTGCGAAGGCGGCAGGCGCCCCCTGGAGGTCATGCGCATACCTCCTCGCAGCGGCGCACGCGCATCCCGGGCTCAGAGCACTCCGCTACAGCCGGGATGGCGCTGTCTGCCACCGACCAAGCAATGGTGCGCGCTCTCTGGAACAAGATGGACACCAACGTCTGCATCTATGCGACGGAGGCCCTGGAGAGGTGCGGACCCAGCTGGGCGTCCTGTGACCTTCCGTCTTAGGGTCGCGCACACTTGCCCTAGTCACACCCACCCTTTGCTTCTCTTGCAGGACCTTCCTGGCCTTCCCCTCCACCAAGACGTACTTCCCGCACTGGGACTTGAGGACTGGCTCCGCCCAGGTCAAAGCCCATGGTCAGAAAGTAGCCGATGCGCTGACCCTCGCCGTGAACCAGCTATACGACCTGCCAAACGTGCTGTCTGCTCTGAGCGACCTGCACGCGCACAAGCTTCGTGTAGACCCTACCAACTTCCAGGTAAGCACGAGCGGGCGAGACAGCTGTCAGTGGGGCAGGGGTGCCAACCAGGGGTGTACTCAACGATGAACCCAGGGAGGGAGGCCCTATAGAGAGCCCTTCCCGCTCCTTGTCGCAGCCCGGGAAGTTTTATTTGCAATCCCATGGGAAAGTTATTGGAATTGTCAACTCCAGTCTACCACTTTCAGTGCAACCCATGGTGAGAATGAAGATGCTAAGGCATATTTGTAGTTGAGGGGAGCGAAGGGGGTTCAAAGTCCAGCTGGGAAGATGGCTAACTGGACCAAAGGCCTCCACCCAGGGATGAACCCACGTTTTAATCCATGAAAAGGGGAGACTCAGGGATAAGGGCGACAGTGGCAGGAAGACAAGGGAGCCATGAGCTGGTCTAGGTGGGAGGCTCAGGCTCTGCAAAATGCAGAGAGGACATTCAAAAAGAGTAATCTGCATAACACAATTCGAGGCAGTATCTAATATTTTGGGGTCAGTGCTTCAACACTGATGTGTAGTTTTTTATGATGAGATGTCACAGCCTCTTTTCTTGAGGCTCGATCCCAGCCCAGTGTGGAGCATGGCTCGGCTTCACGTCCAGCTCACATATGCTTCTTGGGGGCTACTGGGCCAGGCAACACTGAATCTGTCCCCTTGTTTCAAAGACTACACTTCAACGCCTCAGCTAGACCAATTTGCATTGCTTAAAGCCATTTGACGGGATAAGGAAAAGTCCTAGCCAACTCTGTATGTATCAACACATGGAAATAAGATCAAAGTTTAGCCAAAATGGAGATAACTGCTCTTCTTTCATGGAGCATTGTCCAGGTGGTCCTCCACATGGCCCCTTTGCCCACAGTTCCTGGCCCACTGTCTGTTGGTGACTCTCGCCCGGCACTACCCTGGAGACTTCACCCCTGCTATGCAAGCATCACTGGACAAGTTTCTGAGCCTCGTGACATCGGTACTGGCCTCCAAGTACCACTGAACTGGGTGAGGGTGGTAATGGATCCCCCACCCCCTCCTCCAAGATCCTAGCATTTGAGTAAAGTGCCATAGGGCCATGCGCTGCTACATCTGTCTTCTGTGATTAGAGTGGAAGGCACTCTGCCCTTGAGGGAAGGGCGAGGGTGTGCATCCTATCCACTTCCTGGCCCTTTATAGTTTCTGTAAGGTTCAGGCCACCCTCATTCCTGAAGTCTGAGGCATCAGGTCACATCCCCAATCGTGAACTTGACACATCTCACCTTTGGGCCTGGGTATTTCAAGGTGCAGACCTGCGGTAGCTTTGGCCCCACTGGGTGGTAGTAGGTTGATGGGTCTCAGATGGTAGAGCTACCAGGACTGCCATGGTGCCCAGGTTGGACTCTCCCCTGAACTCCTCCAGCCCCACAGTATGTCCCCTCACCAACTGAAGTCAAGGCCAATCGGCAGGAGCTGTATGTCACAGCCTGAGAAAATTAGGGATCACGCCTCATGCCAGTGCAGGCTCAACCTGTGGGGAGACATTGGTACCAGGAAGGCCTGTGGTGAAAGCCTGGTGCTGCCAGACTCTATAGACTTGCGGGGGAAAATGTGGTTCCTGAGGCAGGACCTGGTTGCTACAGTAGCAACGAAGTGGCTGGGGCCCATCTGGACCCTGCTTTCATCTGACATCTCTACAAGGATATAAGTAGGGTTGCTTTTATCTGAATAAACTCAATCATGGTCATTGCAGAAACTTGAAAAAATACTCAACTTACTGGCCCTTTTTGTGTATCCTGGGCCCAAGGAATGGGTCCAGCACATCCATTATTCAACTCCCACTAGACATATGGTAAACTGAGTCCAATGTGCACAAGACACTGAACCCACATTCCAGAGCACATGCATGATACATGTATACCACATATGGATAGAAACAGGATAGACCCAGGCAGATAACAGTAATGGATTTCAGGTCCTTCCAGGCTCAAATGAAGTATTTTTCTTAAAAGTTGGTATCCTTGCCTAGGTGTGGTGGCACATGTCTGTAATTCCAGCACTCAGGAAGCTGAGGCAGGAGGATCACTGTGAGTTTGAGGTCAACCTGGGCTGAAAGTAAGTTCAAGGCCAGCCTGAACTACATAGTGAAACCCTGCCTCAAAAAAAAAACAACAACAAAAGAACGGTATCCTTAAAGCTCAACATAGAGGTACATGCCTGTAATCCCAGCACTAGGGAGCCTGAAGCAGGAGGATGGTTCCAAGTTTGAGGCTAGCCTAAGCTACATAGTAAGTTTAAGGCCAACCTGGACTATATAGTAAGACCATCTCAAAAAAACCAAAAAACCTAAAAAACAACAAAAAGAAATGGTATCACTAAAATGACATGGGCAAAAAGTAGACAGAGCAGATTATATGAAAAGAAAAAAAACTAAGGGTATGTGAAGGTTTTATCAACCTGACTGAGCTAAGGGATGCCCAGGTAGTTCACAGAACCATTATTCTTAGTGGTGTTTCCAGAAGAGTGGCATCAGAATCAGCAGAGTGCAGAACACCCTGCCAATGAAACTGGGTATAATCATCCATCCACTGGGAGCAAAAATAGAAAAAGTAGAGAAGGACAAATCAGTCTCTTTTCTGCATGAGCTGGGATGACCATCTCCTGCCACTATTCTTGGGCCTTTGGCTTTTGGGACTGAAACATCACCAGCTTTCCTAGGCCTCCATCTTATAGACAGCAGACTCTGGAACTCATCCTGTAGTGGCCAGAGCACATCTTTCATAACAAATCTCCATGTATCCATACATCCTATTGGTTCTGTTTCTCTTAAGAACTCTGTAACATAAGAGCTGGAGTACGGAAACTGACATTGTGGCATTTGTATGTATTCCTAGTACTCGGGAGGGTTGCTTGAGCTGAGAGTCCAGCCTGGGGAACACAGAGAGACCCTCATCTCCAAAAAAGTATATTTCACTATAATTTGTTAATTATAAATTACCAGGAGACTGAAGCAGGAGGCCCATCTGCAGCACTGTCCCTCAACAAATGCTGCTGTCCATGCTGCATCTGCCTGCCACAGTCCAGTACCTGCATGCCACATGCCAGAGTGGCCCCAGCAGGGTCTGGAAACCCTGCAGCTTTGGTACTCTTCACCTCGACTCTCCCAGGACAACCCTTAACCACCCAGGGCTTCTCACCAACTCCTGCCTACTGCCAAACCCCGAGGGGACCTTTGTTCAGAAAGTAAATGTGGCTCTAGGCTCACCCCTGCCCAGCAAGCTGAATCAACATCACCTACCAAGCAGAGCTATTATCTTGCTTTTCTAAAAACACACCAAATGGTATATAGAAAAGTCTCCCCCCAGCATGAGCAGAGGATATTCTAGGATGACTCCTCTGGTCTGCCTCAGCCTGGGCTGCAACAAAGGTGGTACCCCTTGGGTGCAGAGACCCTGACATGCGCATTTCTTCACAAGGCAGGGATACACCTCCCAGACCCGGACAACTCCTAATGGTATGTCTTTCAGACTTGCTGGCACTGCTGTGGAAAGGAAAGACAACATTGGATGGGAAGGTGCAAATGCGGGTTGCCTGCAGCAAACCGAGACTGGGTGCAGGTGGTTGATCTGGGGATGAGGAATGGGAGGAAGAAAAAGCACTGAAGGGCAAAGTCAAGACCGCACTGGGGCTAGGCATGGTGACACATGCCAGTAATCTCAGTACTCGGGAACCTGAGGCAGGAGGAGCACCTTGAATTTGAGGCCAGCCTGAGCTACATGGTAAGTTCAAGGCCAGCCTGAACTGTACAGTGAGACCTTGTCTCCAAAAACAAAAAAGAACGGACGGTGGGGTAGGAGCTCAATTTTCACCAAGAATAATTGAGAAGGGCACAACAGACTCACAGCACTGTCCTTGCACAGTGAGGAGGGAGGAGCACCTATCCCAGTTCCTCTCCTTAGGTGGATGGATGGTGACCCAGAGGGCTACACTAACTTGGGGCTACCACATAAGGGTCGGGACACTTGACACCGTAGCCCAAGGGGGCGCTGTTCTCAGCTTTTATCCTTCAGATGGTAGGAGAAGCTGGCATACAGATTCCTCATTCATTGCCCAGAATCTTTGCTGTTATACCCTATTCCCTGTCAGCACAAAGCAAAACACAACTGTTTGTCCACAAAGAATTTTATGTCCAGTTAGAAAAGGATCTAATCATCCATAGTGGCAATGGCTCTAAGGGTAGAGCTATCTGGATGAGCCCCAGAGAACCCAGGTTACAGACAAACACTACTGGCCTGGGTTGCCACAGCCACTAACAGAATGTCCACAAAGGAACAGGGAGTGCAGACTCAGCTGCTCCTCCAGAAGCAGACCTTTGAGCCCCGGTGCCCATGAGGAAGTGTGCACATATGTGCATCACAGCAGCAACCCAAGAGAACCCCACTCAGATATCCCTTCCCAACCACCTTTCCTGTGGAGACAGCTGGCTAGGTAAGACCAGTGTTGCAGGCAAGCAAAGCAGCCTACCAATCCAAATGTTCTTCTGTAAGGGAACCTAAAGTAGAATCAGCAGTCATTTTTAGGAGGCTGGTGCTCATAAGCCCCTACAGGTGCCCAATGAGCCACCAGGTCAAGGTTGGCACCTATGCCAATGCACACAAGTAGGGATGGGTAACAGTGTTTTACCAATGTGACCAACAAAAGCTTCTTCCAAAAACAAATACTAAAATACCTGCAATGCCCTAGGAAAGTGAAAGGGGCCTGGGTGTGGTGGTGCGCACCTATGATCCCAGCACTCTGGAAGCTGAGGCAAGAGAATCACTTTAAGTTCGAGGCTAGCCTCAACTACACAGCCAGGTCCCATTTCAAAAAAACAACACAAAAGTAAAAGGGAAGGCACTCCCCCTATCTACAAGTTAGCTTCATTTTGGTCCTAAAGTGACCGAGAACAGCAGAACTGGTAACACAAGCAGCCCATCCTTGGGGTGAATCATAGCTGAACGAAGCCCTAGCATATGACCCAAAGCTACCACCCCCCTGCTAGGACCTCTTAGCCACTGTGTGGGGAGCTTCCACTGGTCTTTTATTTTGCCCCTAATAATTTTAAAAAGGCAACTGCAGTACAGCTGGTCTGAGCTGGGAACTGATCAGAATGAAGGATGGGAAATTCAGCAATCTCCCTCCTCCCCAAGAAAGCCTGCTCTCTAATTTGCACTGAGGGGTATGGAAGAAGTAGCTGGGATATGGGATGTAATCCAGGTTGGCAAACAGCCACATGTACCTGGCCTAGTCAGGGTTGTGTGTGGGGAGGGTCCTGGTACATGTCAGATGTTGAAATCAAAATGGCTGTAAAGTAGGTTTTCTGAGGTGTTGGCAGCATCAGTCCTTGTCTACACTGGCGAAGAGTCCTGGCAAAGCACCACCGGAGCAGAGGACAGCAGAGACCCCATTTCTGCTGTCAGAAGACAGTCCAACAGGTTTATTTATCCCTATGCAACACAATCCCAGAACATAGGAGCAACTCTGCATGACTCTAGAAACTCACAGCTAGCTCCAAACAACAGAAATTTACACTACAAAAGATGAGTTGTATTCAGCAAATATAAAGGGTAATTTTAGGCTATGTTGAACATCTCTCAGACTATTTACAGTGCCAGGAAAAGGGCTCAGATCTCGCCGGCCTCCTTCTCCTCTGACTTCCGCGAAGCGGCTTTCCCATTGGAGCTCTCCAGCCTCCAGTCCGTGGACCCTCGCTCGCTGCGCCCGTACTCCCAGGACTCCTCTCTTGACATGCGCTCTCTGGAGAACCTGGGAAAGGGGAACCAGAGGCTCAGTGGAGACTCCCATCCCACTGCTGGCTAGCTGCTCAGGACGCAACAATGTGAACCCTCAATGCTGGACCAGGGACAGTCATGCCCCACCACACCCTAGGTAGGCAGCCTGCCCTCTCATTCTCAATCCACTACACAGGGAATGTCAGAAAGCCATTAAAAAATGATGCTTGCAAAGACTTTTAATAAGAAAAGCTTGCACTATAACATAAACAGAACAAAGGAAAATACAACAAAATTGTACACATGGTATATGACCCACTATGTAAAAATACAATGGAAAAAGCCCAAAGAGGTAAGCAAGACCTGGTCAGAACATACATCTTGGCTGCTCTGTGCATCAAGAGACTGCACCTAGGGCCCCTGCAGCACCACCTAGAGGTCCTTGAGAGCTCCTTCACAGCCTTCTCCACTTCCACATCAAGTCCTGCTCACCATACCTCAAAACCCCAACACTTTGCCAAGGATGACAGGCTAGGCTCCCCTCCAAGCCCAGCTCTGTCCCTGTCAGATGCAGCTCAACAGCTGGACTGACAGACCCCCAGCAGACCCTGGGAACACACAGGAAAGGATTCACTCCTGGCTGCAGCTACCCAGGAGTCAGAGTAGTTACTTGTATTTCGCATTCCGGTCCCTGGAAGGCCGGCGGTGTCCCCGGCTATGGCTCCGGGAACGGCTGCGGTGGCGGCGATGTCTGTCTCTGTCTCGAGACCGGGAACGGGAAGACTTCCGTCTCTCTCGGGAAGTAGATCTTGATCGTCTCCGACGACGATCCCGGGAGCGTGACCTGGAAAAACCAAAAGCTTATGGGTAGAAACTATAGGAGCCACAGCCAAGGGCCCTCCCCAGTGCTCTCCCTCTCAGCAGTTCTGTCATGTTCCCTTTTTCCTCCCACAAATTTACAGCTGAGGCTTAAACTATTCCCACGAGTTAATGTGATGGCAACAAATGATGCCTACAAAGCCTGGTACTTGGCATTCCTGGCTGGCCTGCAGGCTTTCCATCTCACAGTGAGAAGTGTTCCTACACTAAGCTCCAACCCAACCCGGGCCGTACGACCTTCACAATTTAGCCTGGACTATCAGATAAGGTAGCCATAAACTTCAAGTATTAAGAAACACACTTGTGGAAAAAAGCTTCTGGGACTGGTGATATAGCTCAGCGGCATAGCACCTACCTAGAAAAAGGCCTCTGACTGAGAACTCTAATGGATCTAGAAACCTACCTCCTGCGATCTCTGGTTCTTGATCCAGACCTGAAAATGAAAAAGACCTGTTATTTTCTTGTCTGCAGCAGAAATATTACACCTGTTCTGTGGCTCACTCATTCATTTGCACTTGAGCTCACATGGAAGGATGCAGCTGTGCAAGCTGATAGGATCTGGACCAGTCTATCTGCACATGTTCAGGGTGAGCTATGTTGTACCCAACCCAAATCTTTCTAGTGAACTGTTATGGTTTATTTATAGCTAGATGTTCCCCTAAAGTCTCATGTGCCCCCAGGAGGGGTTAGGGGAGGTGATTGGGTCATGGGGTCATGAGATACTTAGTGTGTTGGGAGGTAAAGTCTGCTCTGAGGAGGTGGGTCACTGGGAGTGTGGCCTGGATTGGTATATCTCCCGCCCTCTGCCTTTGGTCCGTGAACTGTTATGGTTTATTTATAGCTAGATGTTCCCCTAAAGTCTCATGTGCCCCCAGGAGGGGTTAGGGGAGGTGATTGGGTCATGGGGTCATGAGATACTTAGTGTGTTGGGAGGTAAAGTCTGCTCTGAGGAGGTGGGTCACTGGGAGTGTGGCCTGGATTGGTATATCTCCCTCCCTCTGCCTTTGGTCCCTCTCTGCGTCCCGCCAATCATACTATGAGCTCTTTTCCTTTGCCACCCTGCCTTGGAGCCAGCTGATTATGGACTGAAACCTCTACAAACTGTTGAGACAAAATAAGCCTTTCCACCTTAAAGCTGTGGGTGTCAGGTACTGTGTCTCAGCAACATGCAAGCAATAGTAACTAAGACATGGACACTACCACAGAGGTGCAGTTACAGAACAGAGGTAGGACTGTGTGAGACTCCACACGCACCAAAGTTCCAAACAAAGGCTTGCTGACAGGCAACAGTCAAATGGCTCTTCCGTTACACATTAGCAAGTGGAAATATGCATGTCACAAGGTCTCATGTGATGTTCATTCTACACGTACTGTGCAGTCATTATACACAAGTGGTACCACAGATGACTGCAAATGCCAAGGCCTAAACACAACTGCACAGACAGGCCCAACCACAACTGTGATTGCTACTTCTGTCCAAAAGGGACAGCACATTTTTAGACCATTTAAGCCTCTTCACAATCAGAGTATATTATACTTAAAACAAGAAAAGAAACAAAAAACACAGCAAGCATTTACCCTTTCTAAATGATACACTAAGGAATTCCTTTAGAAAAGCAGATTTTTGTTTTTGTTTTACTTTTGTTTTCTGAGACAGGGTCTCACTATGTAGTCCAGGCTGGCCTTGAACTCACCATGTGGCCCAGGTTACCCTCAAACTCTCAGTGATCTTTCTGCCTTAGCCTCCCAAGTGCTTGGATTACAAGTGTGCGCCACCTCACCTAGCCAGGAAAGCAATTTTTGGAACTTCAAGGGCAACGAACCATGTCCTACATGGGAGACTGGTTAATTCTGGCTCTGACTTGTTTTTTTCATTCCAATGAAATGTAACATCTCTATTTGGAAGTCTCTCAAGCATCTTAAATTGAGATGAATTTGATCTCCACACTCCTGCTGTCTTCCCACCCACTGAGCAGCAACTCTGGACCAAAAACCAAGAGGCCAGGTTCCTTCTTCCTTCATATACCTCACAAAGCTGAAGAGCAACTCTTACCAGTTCCGTCTCTACGCCACATAAACTCTTGCCCCTAACCCAGCTGAACCACCACCTCCCACACCTGGACCCTCTCAACCAGCTTCTCAATGGTCTTGCTGTTCTACCCCAACACACTACACTCTACTCTCCAAAGAGCAACGGTGCATCTTGGTCAGCAGATTCCGCCTCTCCTCTGTGAGTAGTTGTGGCCCCACATCATGCAATAAACGCCAGAGCCCTACATAGCCTAACACTCAACCCAAAATTGAGTGAAAATCTCTCACGATAGATTTTCCTCACAGCACGTGTCACCCACCACGAGACAGAACACTCAGCCTCCAGGTACTTAGCTCGTGGCTTCCCCCTGTGCTGAAGGCTCCATGTGCAGAGGTCAATGGAGCAGGAGCTGTAGGGTGAGAGACGACCCTCTCCTCAGCTTTTCCCTCTCCCTCTGTTAGGTGGGAACATACAGACCCTGAATTGGCCTATGTTTCTTACATATGTTGCATGTTTTCACTTTTCTTTCAATGGTCATGTCAGCATTTGACAGAGCTTGACGACTCCAAACAACACTGCAACAGTGGAGTGAGGGCCTCCTGAGGCCTGAGAGCCATTGGCCTGCGGCCCCTTCCACGCTCACCTCCTGCTCAGTCGCTCCTCCCGCTCTCTCTCCTCTCTTCTCCTCAGGCGATCCTGATTTCTCTTCTCCTGCTTTTCAGCCACAGTTTTCTAAATAAATGAAAAATGGGACAATAAGTGAAGAACAAGAGAACAGTGATACATCCATTTTATATCTTATAAATCCAGTGGCAAATTCTATATTCTAACTGCTGAACTCCTTAATTTTTGAAACAGACTCTTAATATGTAACTTAGGCTGCCCTAGAGCTCATGGCAATCTTCCTGCCTCAGCCTCCCAAGCACTGAAATTACAGGTGCATATGTACCACCAAGCCTGACAAGATGCTAAGTTTCGAAGTCAACGAGTCTTGGTCATGTTGTCTCAAACTAAGTCAGAAAGTTTTTACCCAAAAATGTCTTCATAGCCACAATGGTGAAACAGAACTGCCATGTCTAAACAAGCACACCCTGCTGCTGGGAAGGAGCTCCTGGAGTCAATTAATGGCCCATCCTGCCAGCCTTAATTCTAGCTCTTGGGAAGCTGAGGCAGGAGGGTTGTCACAAGTTTGGGATCAGCCTGGGCTATCCAGTGAATTCAGGCCAGCTTGAATTACAAAGTTAAGACCCTGTTTCCCCCCACCCCCCCCAAAAAAAAAGAAGAGAAAAAATAACCCATCCTCAGGTACTGGCTGCTGTGTTGGCTTTAGACCAACTGTCCTGCATGCCAGACCCATGAGCCTCTGGACCTGACCTCTAACACTACCACATCAATTCACCAACTTGATCATCAGTGCAACAGAAGGGGCTCTGAGAAACCAGGGCTGTACCACCACCAAACCAAAAAAAGAAAAAAATCCCAAATACCACTCTGCAGTTCCACCTCTCCAAACCAACTCAAAGCTCTTTAATGCCTCCCGAGTCACTTTGCTAAGTGAAATGAAACCCTGAGAGGAAGTTAGACCCAGTGAGACAAAAGGTCACCAGTCTTCTCTGGGCAGACAGCTGTGTTGCCATGAAGATCTCCCATGCCCAGCATGGATTACAGCCAGCTCCTTGCAGATGAGACAGAACATCAAAGACTGAGAAATCCAATCTGGCACCTCTGACCACACCCATCCTTCATCTGAGCAAGGAACACAGGGATGGACAGCTGTAAGGTTCAGCTTAAAGCCAGAAGTGTAAGCACCACATCTTTTGGCCTCGTGCTGGCACACACCTGTAATCCCAGCACTCAGGAGGCTGAGGCAGGAGGATTGTTACGAGTCTGAGACCAGCCTGGGCTACAAAGTGAACTCAAGGCTAGCCTGAACTGCATAGCAAGACCCTGTCTCAAAAAGACAAAAAAAAAAAAAAAAAAAAAAGGCACCACATCTTTCATGCACACTTGTTCCTGAAGCAGGTCTAGCTGAGAACAGGCCTATGCTCTGGCATCATCTCCTTTCCAATCCACCTCTCCTAGTCCTCTGTGTCTGGATGTTCCCCTTAAAGCCTCATGAAGGCATGGGGGTGCTTTTCAGAGGCAGCTGAATCTACAGTTTGTGACTGATTGTCCAGTGCTGGGATTATGGGTGTGAGTGCTATACTCACCCTAGGATGGATAGACTAGACACAACGTAAGAACAGAAAAAGGCTTCTCTCACTCTCCTCTCTTTTTGCTTCTTGCTTTTGCTGTTTTCTGCTGCCATAAACTATTGCCCCTATGCCACATCACCCTGCCTTGGAATCAGGTGATTATGGACTGAAACCTCCACAAACTGTGAGCTAAATACACCTTTCCTTCCTTGATTTTGGGCATCGGGTATTTCGTCTCAGCAATAAGGGAAAAGTAACCATGACAGAATTTGGTACCACAGAAGTAGGGTCATTGCTGTGACTGTACCTGCCCATGTGGTTCAAGAGTCTTTGGGAATGGCTTATGGAAAAAATTTGAGAAGGTTCAGAGATGTTGCCTGAAAGAGTATAGAGTTGAAATGGCGTAGGCTGTTTTGTATGGGAGATTTTGGTCAGAGCTCAAAAGACCAGAATGCTGATAGAAATCCTGCTGGTGAAAGACCAGGTTCAGGAGGTTTCTGCTGAGAAAGACCACACTGGTTGTTGGACTCTCAATGATGTGTGTGCTATGGCTCAGCAGAAAGTTTGGCTGCATTTGCTCATGTCCAAAGACATTGCCTGAGACTGAGCTGGTGAACCAATTAATCCTGCAAAAAGAAACCCCAAGGCAGTCTAACTGTTCAAGGCAGGCTGTTGTTGAAGTGGTAGCATGGCTATTGTTGGGGGCTTTTAGGTAGATTTATGTTGCAAATCAAGAGCAAGAACCCAGTAGGATGATTTAAAATGTGAGTTTGGCCAAAAAAAAAAGATGCAGTAAAATTATGAACTGCAAAGATAGAGCCGAGGAGATCTCGATTACTAAGAAGGAATAGGAAAATATAAAAGATGGTCTGAGGGTATCACAAGAAGCCACCAGTCTCCACCCTTTGCAGACTCAAAACTTCAAAAGTGAAAGACTGCTTTAAGGAGAAGGGTGCAGAGCACCATGTTCCAGAATGGAAGTGGGGGCCGCACCAGGCTCCAGAATGGTAGCGGAAGCACCAGGTTCTGAAACAGCAGCCACGCTAGATTGCAGAATGGCAGCAGTATAGAATCAGAATCAGGTTCAGAGTGCTCAGTGATCCAGGCACTCAACTGCTACAGCCAAAAGAAAAGAAAGCCTGGGTACTGCTCCAACTCACAGCAAACCTTGGCATCATCCACGGGGCACTGGTTTTAGGCACATGCAGAATGCACCTGTTCTGAGGTTAAAAAGGCTTCCACCCAGATTTCAGAAGAAGACCTGGGAGGCCAGGCCGTGTGCTCCTGAGAGGGCAATATGTGAGGCTGTGAGGGCGAAGCCAAAGGTGCAGTGAAGACCCCAGAAGTTTGGAGAAGCCAAGAACATGGGTCATCTGAGGTAATCTTTAAGGAAGGAGTAAAGCAGGACCAAGAGAGAAGCCATGGGAGCACTCCACCAGCAGTATCTTATGGGTGGAGCCAGCCAAGCCCTTTGGAGCTCACAACTTGCCACAGATTGCCTAACGTGCTGTACATGGAACTACAGGACTTACTGTTCACCCTCCTGGATTTTGGATTTGCTTTAGTCTCATTCTTTATAGCTTTTTTAAAGCTTTGTAGCTTTTGGAATGGAAATGTCTATCTTGTGCCACTGAATGGTGGAAGTATTTAACTTTCTTTTCATTTGTACAGGGGCTCACAGATTAAGAGTCTGCCTTAAATCTCAGAGGAGACTTGGGACTTGGACTTTTCAGCAATGTTGAAACTGTGACTTGGCAACTCTTGGAGATGGACTAAATGTCTTTTGCATAAATGGGTATGTATATGTCTTTGGGGAACTGGGGCAGAATGTTACCGTTTGTGTCAGGATGTTCCCCCTAAAGCCTCATGTAGCCATGGGGGCTGCTTTTCAGAGGTGGCTGATCTAGAGTTTGTGATTCATTCATTGTCTAGTGCTGGGATTATGGGTGTGAGTTGCTACATCTACCCCAGGGTGGAGGACCTGTATACAAGGGACAGAAAGCAACTTGATCACTCTCTCCTCTCCTTCTTGCGCTTGTTGCTTTTGCTGTCTTCTGCTGCCATGAACTGTGGCCAGCAGTTTTCTGTAGCTGTTGGTTTCAAGCAGGAGCCTAAAGTGGTATCTTTCTATGGTCTGTTGGCCATTTCAGAACTTTAGAAATGTAATGGTCAATTCATTAGAAAGAAACAAATAACTAAATACATTTTATGAGAGGACTTCAAGATGGCAACTGGGTAGGCAGCAGAGAGAGAACCTCCCGGAAGAATGCAACTCAGACAACAGAATATAGGAATATAGCAACATGTGAGACAGAAAGGAAAGAGGTAGGTATTGAACTCAGGAAGGATCTGAAAAGGGAATTGAACACTAAGCAAAACCTCTGATGGAGGAAAGGATCAGAGATCTGCCGGGGCGCAGTCGGAGGGAGAGGAGGAGGAGGAAGCTACTGCTCCAAACACACCCTTGGCCCACGCCCTCGTTCCGGCATTCCCAGCTTCAGCTTCAGAGATCCATGCTCACGGAAGCCTCCCGAGTCGGCCAAGGGACAGCGGAGTTCCGAGAGCTGGTCCAGGGCTGGAGAGGGGAGGGCGCAGCCAGGAAAAGAGGCAGTGGCAGTCGGGAGCAGTGTCGAACCCAATGTGAGAATGAGAAGTTACGACAGCCACTGGGGCAGAGTCCCCACTCTGCGGCAACCTTCCTAATCAGCGCCTGCAGAGAATCAATGCAACTAGTACACAGCCCACCATGCCCGGCTCTGCACCTGCCTCGAGGCGGTGACCCCCTGCCTCTCCGCTGAGTGAGCCACTACCGGCGGAGAGCAGCGGGGAACCTCGGCAGCGAGCCGCAGAGGCTCCCAGGGATCCAGTCGAGGAGCGGATGGGGGCTCCAGCACCGCAACGGGAGGGAGATGCAGATGGAGGTGGATTGCGTGGCTCCACACCCTTCTCAGGACAACATCAGGCAGGAAGCACAAGCTGGGTTGCCGGGACTCAGCTCCCACCCTGAACTATCTCTGGGAGCACCTTGAGTCTCGGCAGCTTGAGCAAGCACCGCCTGTTCCAGGCAACAATGGGACGAATCCATGGTCTTCAGGACTCACCCTGAACTATTAATGTGAGCACCAAGAGGGTCTCCTTACAGCTTGCACATATGAACCTTGCATGAGCCCATAGCAACAAATTAGATGAAAAACAGCAGACCGGGAGTCTGAAAAACAACAACATACTCTATACAGCAGACCCGAGAAAATCCTCCAACTCTATTCTAGAACTAATCTTTAAACTTAGTTCATACCCTGAAGTAACACAGTGAGAACGGCCTGAGGAGATTTCAAGCCCTTATCAAGCATCGTAAGTTCATTCAATGCCCAGCTGCAAGGGGTGGGGAACGGTAATACTGGAGATCAGGAGTAGGGTGGAGAAGAAAGGGCCTCCAGCATCGAGGCAACGGGACAGAGCCAAACGGGTCACCGAGGGTGGCCCGATGGGGGCGCATGCCCCGCGGCTGCTCTGCTGTGGGCCGTGCTGAGGGCGCCCCACGAACTGGACCCGCCCCCACCCATAGCATGGCGATGGGACAGAGCCGGGCAGTCCGCTGAGAGCATAGGTGCTTTTCCACCTCCGACCATGGCAGTTTGTATACACCCATGTATGTTATAGTATAGTCTGAGGCAGCTATATCTCTTCCCAAGGTGAGAGTCCAGGGGTATAGATAAACCTAGGAATACAGTTATTATCACAGGGAAGATGACTGATTGAGTGGTAGGGCAATGGAGATGAGGGAGGAGAAAATTGAATGATCAAATGGGCCATCATCTGTGTAACTGAGTAACAAATGTGAAGGTAACATTTGAGTAACAAAGGTGAAGGTAACATTATGTAGGACAGCATCCACAGCTAATTCCCTTCTATGTTCTCTATAATTTTGTATTTCTTCAATCGTTTTTGTATTAACAGAAGTGAAGATAACTTTATATTATACAGCATTCAGTGCTAATTCCCTACTATCTTCTCTATAATTTGGTATTTCCTTTAATGTTTACGTGTTAACTAATGTGAAGACAACATTATGTAATACAGCATCCAGTGCTAATTCCCTACTATAATCTGTATAATTTTGTATTTTTGGTATTGTTTATGGCTTATTCTGGTTCATATGTCTCCATTCTTTTGTCTTTAAAATTAAAAAAAAAAAAAAAGTACCAGTGACACGCTAACATTCCTTCTTAGCATTCTGGTTGCTTTTTTTTTTTTTTTTTTTTTAATTGAGAATCTAACTCAGGACCTTGCACCTGCCAGGCAAGCACTTATACCATTGAGCTACATCCCTGGCCTCCTTCTTAGCACTCTGTACTTAACATTTTAGATGTTCAGAAAATAAACGAAGGATGGAAGAATGAAAGGACAAAAGGGAGAGAGGGAGGAAAAGAGGGAAGGGAGTGCTGAGGTTGTCTTAGCCAGGGAGGTATAGTGCTATCAGAAAAACTCTATCATCTCCTTTTCCCTGAGGAGGCTTCAAAGGCAAGCAACCAGGTTATGTGATCATCTGTCAGGGCTAATAACATAGAGCTGTCTATATCCTGGGACTGGGGGCCACCATTTTCCTCTATAGAGAAGGGGTACAAAGTAGGTCAGTTTCCAAGACTTCTTCGGGTTTTAAGATTTCATTGTCTAGTTTTGTGAACTCAAGTGATAAAAGTCTTGAGTATTTCATTATAAAATTCATGAAGTATTTCATTACAAAAGTTCATGCAGTGAATCAGAAGTTTTTTGTTTTTCTTTTGGTGGTACTGGGAATTGCATTCAGGGCCTTCTCACTGAACTACAGCCCTAGTCTTTTTGTTCTCTAGGTTTTTTCCAAGCAGGGTTTCGCTATGCAGTTCAGGCTGATATTTAACTTGCCATGGAGTCCAGGCTGGCCTCAAATTCATAGCAATTGTCCTGCCTCAGCCTCCCAAGTGCTGGAATTACAGGCATATGTCACTATATTCAGCCCGTTTTAAAAACTTTTTTGAGACAGGGTCTTGCTAAGTTGCCCAGTCAGTCTCCTAGAATGCTGGAATTACTGGCACACATCTCCTTGCCTGGCACAAGGCTTTTAAAATTAAAAAAATATGAAGCTCACAAGCTGCCTAAAGTCTCTCCATTTCTCCAGAAATACATTAACTTACCCTTAACTGATCAAGCTTCTCTCGGATCTGAATGAATCCCAAATGTAACTTGCCCCCAAAGTGGTCTGCCAGACGGCGGTCATTGTCATGAAGACCAAGGTAGGCTGAACAGACCTCACAGACACGAAGCTTTTGCTGTTGAAAACTGGATGCAGGCATGGAATTTCTGTATTCTTCCTAGAAAAGGGAAAGGGAGAGACAAAGGAGCGGTTTACAGAACTGTCATCACGTGGTCACCTCCAAAACAGAAATACTTAATGTGACAATAATGGTGAAGTTTTTTTGTAGATGTGGCCCTAAGAATTGAATCTAGGGGTGCTCTACCAATTATATCCCCAACCTTTCTTTTGGTCTTTTTGAGACAGGGTCTAACTATGAAGTTCAGGCCGGACTTGAGCTCACTTTGTAGCCCAGGGAACTCTCAACAATCCT
This sequence comes from Dinomys branickii, assembly GCA_004027595.1. Lineage (NCBI taxonomy): Eukaryota > Metazoa > Chordata > Mammalia > Rodentia > Dinomyidae > Dinomys > Dinomys branickii. The sequence continues at coordinate 23,827 of PVLD010013872.1, read as the reverse complement.
CCTGCCTCAGCCTCCCAAGTGCTGGGATTACAGGCATGCGCCACCATGCCTGGCCTTTCTCCAACCTTTTTTAAAATGTTGATACAAGTTCTCACTGTTTTGCCCAGGCTAGACTCAAACTTAAGGTCCTCCTGCCTCAATCTCCCAAACTGTTGGAATTATAAGCATGTGCTACCATGCCCAGTTATAGATGAGTTTTATTTTACTTTATTTTAGTTTTTGTTTTGAGACAGGATCTCACTATGGAGTTCAGGCTGGCCCTGAGCTCACCCAGGCTGGTTTCAAACTCATAGCAATGCTCCTATCTCAGTCTCCCATGCATGTATCACCACACTTGGCATACTTCTTCTCCATAGTTCAAAACCCTGTCTCAAAAAGACAAACAAACAAACAAACAAATATAATGAAAAATACAGTAAGTCCAGGCATGATGGCCCAGGCCTGTATTCCCAGCATTTGGGAGGCTGAGGCAGGAAGATTCTTACAAGTTCAAGACCAGCCTGGGTTACAAAGTGAGCTCAAGGCCAGCCTGAACTGCACAGCAAGAGTGTCTCAAAAAAAAAAAAAAAAAAGAAAGAAAGACCAAAAGAAAAATACAGTAAGGTTGGCAACATAGCTCATCATTAGAGCACTTGCCTAGAGGTCCTGGGTTCCATCCCTACCACCACAAAAAATGTAAAAATAAATTATCAAATAATTCCTAAAAATTTGCTGAGTAACTGAAGGCCATTGTCAAAGATTACCTGTTTTTTTTGAAATGACAAATTATCATAAAACTGTAGCTTATAAGGCTCTCCTGCCAAAAGACAGAAGCCTTAAGACTACTGAACATCTTGTCTGTTACCGAAAGCAGAACGTATTCCAGAGATGCTGCATCACTACAGAAATCAGCACTGCCAGATCCCACCCACCCACAGCTCTCATCCCACACCATCCTCATCTTGCCCCAGTGATTCCATACAGCCAGTGATGTGCTTCCTAGGGGCACCATTCACAATAAGGAGGAAGAAAAACAGGAGGAGGGATGAGGATACCAGGAACCCTAGGTATAGCTGGCCACACATCCCACCTGGCACCCTCTAAACTACAGCTGTCCCTGTGGGTGACAACAACAAATCTACAGTTACTTTAGCCAATGAACAAATCTATGAGCCTTGGAGGGATTTCTGGAGTCTATGGACTTTCAGCAGAAAGGGCAAGGGCTTGGCATACACCACAAGGATGCAACGCTTCCCTCCTGACTCACTGGCAGAGACATCAGCAGCCCAGTGAGCTACAGTAACTCCACTGCAAATACAAACACAGAACTACAGGCGAGGTTTACATCTGCATTGAATTTCCCAGAAATAAAACTACCCTCTAAACCAGGGAAAGGCTATGGAGAATTTACCAATTACTGGTCAAAGTTTGGGAAATCAGGCCACCATGCCACTGTCGCCCAACATATCTGAGTCACAGTATCATGTTGCTTCTAGAGTACAGTATGTGCATGAGTCCCACTGCCCTTTAGCGTGATCACATGTAAGCACTTATATAGAAAAGCAATGTATTTGCATTGTGAATCTTTGTCCTCCAAAGAATAAGATCAGAGAAAATGTACTGTCTAGGGATATAAATGTAAGTAGATGTCAGTCTATCCTGATCTGTCTACCTGAGAAACACTGCCAACCTCAACTCCAGTGACAGCTTGAAACCATGGTAAGTGCAGCTCTCATGATCCCATCCTGAGTAACCCTACCGCTTTTTCTCCTCATCTGCACTGTTCTAATACCTGTATGTCCTTGGTACCACTCAGTTCATTATACTGAGTTATAATTATACTCAGTTAATTGTAACTGAGTATCTACTATGTATCAAACACCACATGGAGCAAGAGGCACATTGATAACCAAAACCAGGCCTGCTCCAGGGCACACACATGCTGTCTCAGCTCTACCTCACCTCCTTGCCTTCTATCATTCTAATGGGTAGAAGAGTAGCTTGTAGGTCCTTCTCAGTTATAGGGCTCAGCTACAGGGCTTTCCAGGATCATTCTATCTTATCTAGAGACTAACTTCAATCCAAAGTTACTCTCTCATGCACTTCTTCTGCAAACCTATTTTCATCAGAATGAACAAGAGGATTTTTAGAGGACAGTGAAACTATTCTGATGATATTCCAATGGGGAACACAGGTCATTATAAATATTTCCATCTGTGAGAAGTGAAGCCCAATATATACTATAGGAACCCTGGGGTGATAATGATGTGTCAATGTAAGTCCACTGATACTAGTCCAAACAGTCAACTCTATTGAATTACTAACATTTCCCTTTTCCTAAAACATTTCATCCACCAACCTCAGCTTCTTTTTTCTTTGCACGAACTTTCTCCACTTCCATAAGAATCTTCTGAGATTCATCCACATTTCCTTCGGCTCCTAGCTGCTCAGCTTTCGCAAGTAGTTTTCCTATCTCTTCATTCAACTCATGTACTTTTTCTGCCTGAAGAGAGAAACAATAAGATAAGCAGACACCTAAGAATAGGATTTGAAAAGAAAAAAAAAAAAGTATTTTTCTTGCAGCATTTCTTTAGCACTGAGAAAACCCAAAAAGAGACTTGTTTCCATAGAAAAGGAGGGTCAGACAGTTGAGCTGATACTCAGGCCAGTCCCCTATGGAGTTCCCTTCTTCCTCAGTACACCAGGTGAAATGTATCAATTTAACCATTTCCCTACTAACTTTTTCTTGTTTCCTGTTTTAGGTGGGATGGTTAAAAATAGAATTAAAAAATATTTATCTGAGATTGGGAACACGAGTACATGTCTATAATCCTAACACTTAGGGAGGCTGAAGCAAGTAGTACTGCAAGTCCTGCCTGGGCAACTTTGCAAGACCACAGCTTACAATAATAAATAAAAAAGATTAGGATGTAACTCAGTAGAACACTCCTGGGCGCAATCCCCAGTGCTACACTGGGGTGGGAGGTCGGGGTGTAGGGGAAAGGGATATGAAGAAAAGGACAAAGACAGCAACTCCTAAAGGTTGAAATGATACATGAGTGCTTAGTCACAGTTTTCCACCCTTACCAGGAAACACAGCTAAGGCAGCACACGCCATCTACCCCAGAATCGGCCTATCAGTGTTGGTGGTGAGTTAGGGGCCATCAGCATACCCAATATTCACACACTGACTTATACCAAAGCCACCAGACATACCTTTGCAGAAACTTCTGCACTAATCTCCTCCTGTGTTTCTGCCAGACGTTTCTTGGCAAGCTCAGTCCTCCGATCACACTCTGCAATAAAGGACTCCAAGTGATCCATCGCCTAGCTCAAAAAAACCAAGGTTGATAGTATCAGTGATACAGGCCCTTGGAACTCATCCGTGTATTGGGAATATATGTCTGGGTTGGTTTCTTAACACCCAAAGGGTCAACGGCAGTTAACACACTCATAATCGTGCTAAATTAAGCCATTTTCTTAAACCAAATCATTGGGAGAAGCATGATCTTCTCATCTGATTTAGTTGTATTTCTACAGAACTTGTAAAAGGGTCTCCAACCCCCAATAGCACTGCCACAATTCTGAGAAACTTGGCCATCACAGTTCTCTGAATAAAGATCAGAGTTAAAGGACCTTCTGCAGAGTTGTGGGAGATGCACACCCTGCACTCACCACTTTCTGTAATCTTCGTAAATATTATTCCCTCATGTATGTTCCCTCTTCTACCTAAAAAAATAAAACAAGATGGGCACAGTGGTGCAAGCCTGTAATCCCAGATACTTGGGGGAGACTGAGACAGGAGAATCCCAAATTCAAGAACAGCAACTTGGCAACTCAGAAAGACTCAGTCTCAAAAAAAAAAAAAAAAAAAAGAAAAAGGAAAAAAAATACTGAGAACTGCAAGTTTAGTTACTGCCTACTGTCTAAAATACACTCTAAAGTTAATCTCCTATAAGCAGGTAGAAGCCAACATAACTTTAGATAAACATTCAAACAGGACATCAATTTTCAACTATCATTTGGTAGTTAGTAACAAGTACCTCCTACAGCATACCATGAGTCAGCCAGCTAGTAGTGGCACGTGTTTGGCAGTGATGACAGTGATCTATTATAACCGAGGTAAGAAAATTTGGGGTGGAGACGACATGACAACAGTTCAAGCAGTGATTTACATCCTCCCTTCTAAAAGGAACAGCAAGAGTAGGCTAGCTGTTGGATGGTGCTCCAGAGATCGATGTCACTCTTAAAAGATCAAAAGAATCCCCTCAGGTATCCTAAGTATTTTCTTCAAATAAGCATACATTTTTGAGAGTAGCTCCAGATGGGGAAAAGGCTCCCTCATGGTGTCCAATCTCCCAGGGACTAGTAAAGACAAAGCATCCTAACTCTCAAGTCTGACTACCAAATGTTACTGTCAAAACATCTATCAGTGGTCACCCAAATACTCTAATAAAACATTTTAGTATATTCAAACCAAGCAATGAGGAAAGCAAATAAATTATCTGGTCTGTGTTTGCTAACATACATCTGCACATTACTTCTCTCATTATGACGTGTGTGTCACCTGTGTTCACCTGGGATAGCTCCGAAGTCTAAGGTGACCCAGGCTTACTCAACCTGTGCACCCTTACTGTCCCCCAGGCAGGGCAGCGTACATGAGGCAGACCTAGAATTTACTCAGAGGGTCAAGTGGAGTACACACAACAACCCTACCAGTGCCTTCACCTACCAAAGCCACCACCTGCACCTTTAGCAAAATCACACTATGGACTCAGATGCTAGAAAACCTAAAAACTAAGTAAATACAACAGACAACAAGTAAACTAAAAGACTTACAACCTGCACTTTCTTTATAAAATAAAAGCCAGAAGTGGTGGCACATGCCTGTAATTCCAGCAGGGTAGAGGGAGGAGGATCGCCATGAACTTAAGGCCAGCCTGAACTACATAGCAAGACCCTGCCTCAAACAACCAAAAAACAACAACAAACAAACAACACAGATCTCTGAGGGATTTTTCGTGTTTTGGTTTTTTGAGATAGGGTCTTGCTATGTAGTTTGGATAGGCCTTGAACTCACTATGTAGCCCAGGGTAGCCTTGAACTGTTTTTTCAACCATTTACTTTCAACTGTTTATTTATTTTGGATTTCTGAGATATGTATTTTAGGCTGGCCTTGAATTCAGCGATTCTACTGCTGCCTCAGGCTCCTGGTTGCTGTTATTACAGGCATGTACCACCATGCCTGGCTTCAACTATTTTTGGGGGGTGTTTTCTTTTTGAGGAGGGTTCTGAGACAGGGTCTTTCTAGGTAATTCAGGCCGGTCTTAGAACTCACTAGTAGCCCTGGCTAGCCTTGAACTCACAGCAATCTTCTTGCCATATCCTCCTAAGGCTATGATTATAAGTGTGCACCACCATGCCCAGCCTCAACTGTTTTGTAAAAGAATATGCCCATGTACCACCCAAGAGAAGTTCTATAAATAGGATACCCTACTGCTTTGTTTGCCAGCAAAGCCTAAGAATTTAGACCTTCGGCCAGTCAAACTGGAAAAATCAGCTTCTTGGAACTGCTCTGAAATACTGTTAAAGAGCCAAATAACCAAGGTCAGTTTTTTTGTTTTTTCTTGAGACAGAGTCTCGCTACAGAGGCTGGTTGGATTCACTATGTACATAGCCAGGATGCCCTCAAACTGGTAGCCATCTTCCTGCCTCAGCCTCCTAAATGCTAGAGTGCTGGGATTACAAGCATATACCACTATAGCTGGCACTCTATGGTCAGTTTGTAGCATTTAAGAATTAACCTGTGGAATTGCCAGGCATGGTGGTGCACGCCTCTAATCCCAGCACTCGGGAGGCTAAGGCAGGAGGATCTTGAGTTTTGAGATGAGCCTGGGCTACAAATTGAGCACAAATCTAGCCTGAACTGCACAGGAGACCCTGTCTCAAAAAAAAAAGACAAATAAAAGAATTAACCTGCTGAGTCAGGCTGAGGCCTGTGATCCCACCACTCAGGAGCCTGAGGCAGGGGAGGATGGCAAGTTCAAGGTCTGCCTGGGCTTCAGAGTGCATTCAAAGCCAACCTGGACTGCATAATAAAACCCTGCCTCCAAAAACAATTAATTAACTAATACTATATAACTAAAAAAAAAAAGGCTTTTAAAAATTTTTTTGACACAGACTCTCACTATGTAGTCAAAGCTAGCCTTGAATTCACTATGTAGCCCAAGCTGGCCTCAAATTCATGGGAATCCTCCTACCTTAGCCTCCTCAGTATTAGGATAACAGGTGTGCCCCACCACATCCAGCTAAAAAAAAGATTTCTTTTTTTCAGACAGGGTCTTACTATGCAGCTCAGGATGGCTTGCACTCACTTTGTAGCCCAGACTGATCTCCAACTTGCAACAATCCTCCTGCCTCAGCCTCCCAAGTGTTGGGATTATAGGGCTGGGATTACAGGTGTGCACCACTGCCAGGCTAAAAAGCTATCTTTAAATTGAGCATGATGATGCACACCTGTGATCCTAGTACTCTGAGAGACTGAGGCAGGAGAATCACAAATTCAAACCCAGCCCAGGCAACTCAGAAACATTTTAAGACTTTGTCACAAAATTGAAAAAAAGGACAGGGCATGGACCCACATATCTATAATCCCCAAACTCAGAAGGCTGAGGCAGAACTGCTACAAGTCCGAGGCTATCTAGGCTACATAGTAAGTTCAAGGCCAGTCTGAGATATTTTATATTCAAGTTAGCTCACCTTCCCTTACTTTCAGTTGAAAAGTAATTCAAACACATTCAAACACTACTGAGAAGTATAAATTAAAAATTTAAAGGTAAACATGACATGGAAATGGTATCTTTATGAAACCACTATTTTGCCAGGTATAGTGGCATATGCCTGTAATCCCAGCACTTGGGAGGCTGAGGCAGGAGGACCCGCAAGTTAGATTCTGGGCAACTGCTGAGACTCAAAAGTAGGGGCTTATGCTAGGGAATGTAGCTAGAGCACTTCTGGGTTTGATCCCTGGGGGGCAGGGGTAGTTAGTAAAGAAGAGCTACTCTAAATGAATTTACTAATGTACATAAAATATAATTACCACTAAATATGAAACAAATGCAATTTAAAACACAATGAAATGCTTTTACTGTCACGAAATTGCACAAATTAATCAATTTGACAATACCAAGTTTTTCAGGGGTGTATGCGCTGCAATTAAGGGTGTAAACTAGGCTGGGCATAAAGGTACATGCCTGTGATTGCAGCAGGCTAAGGTAGGAGGATCACTGTGAATTTGAGGCTAGCCTGGGCTACAAAGTGAGTTAAAGGACAGCCTAAACTGTAGTGAACTCCTATCTCAAAAAGACAGAAAAAATGGGGCTAGGGATTTAGCTCAGTAGCACAGTGCCTGCCTGGCAAGTGTGAGGTCCTAAGTTCAATTCTCTATACCAAAAAACAAAGGTATAAACTGCCTGAAATTCCTCTTGTAGTGCTATACCTTGAATAAATCCTTATTCAAACTGGAAAAATCAGCTTGTGACCAAGAAAATATGCTTTGAAGTTCCTAACACTGTTCGTAACAGCTGAAAAACTAGAATTCACATGTCTACAAATAAAGAAAGAGTAATCAGTGAAATACTCAAGCAGCAATGAAAACATAGTACTGGGGCTGTAGCTCAGTGACAGAGTTCTTTCCTAATGTGCCAACGGCCCTGGGTTTATCCCAGCACTGCACACATACACACAAATAAATAAACCATACCTCAATAAAATGGGTAAACAAATATACTGAACCAAAACAAGATGTTAAGATTATCTGTACTATGAAATCATCTTTGTAAAGCTCAAGACCAAGTAAGAATAACCACTGTTCAAGGAATCACAAGAACATGTTTTGATTTTTCTTTTTTGAGACAGAGTCTTGCTACCCAGACTGACCTTGAGCTTTCTATGTAGCCTAGGCTGGGGCTTGAACTCAACATAATCCTGCCTCATCCCACCCAGTGCTGGGATTAGAGGCAGGGACTATCACACCTACTTGCAATAAAACGTGTTGTTTTATTTTTTTGATTTGGGAATCAAACTCACAAACTTGCGCTTGCCAGGCAGGCACTGTGCCACTGAAGTACATCCCTGACCCAATAAAATGTTTTTAAAAGAAAATGATACATACAAAATTCAGGACAAAGTGGGTGTGGTGGCACATGCCTGTAATTCCAGCACTCAGGAGGCTGAGGCAGGAAGATTGCCGCAAGTTTGAGGCCATCCTGGGCTACAGTTAGTTCAGGGGTATCCTGAACTATACAGGAAGACACTGTCTCAAAAAAAAAAAAAAAGAAAAAAAAAATCAGGACAGTGATGAATGACAGACACACTTAGAAAAAATAGTTGCCTGTAGTCCCAGCACTTGGGAGGCTGAGGCAGGAAGATCGCTGCAAGTTCGAGGCCAGCATGGGCTACAAGGTGAACTTAAGACCAGCGTGAACTGGATAGCGAGACCCTGTCTCAAAAAGACAACAACAACAATAAAAAGAGTATAGAGCTGAGGATACAGCTCAGCAGTACAAGCACCTGCCTGGCAAGCACAAGGTCCTGAGTTTGATTCCCAGTACTAATAAAAAAAAAACACAGTATCAGCCATATGTGCTCAAAGTGGCAAGATAACAAGTGTCTAATTTATTTATTTTGACTTATTTTTTATTTTTTTGTTTTTTGAAACAGGGTCTCATAATGTAGTTCTGGCTGGCCTTGAACTCACCATGTATCCCAGGCTGGCCTGGAATTCATGGTGATCCTCCTGCCTCAGCCTTCGTGCTGGGATTACAGTCATGTACCACCACGCCCAGTGTAACTTATTATTTTACTTCCTAATTTATAAACATTACATTGTTAGTTTTATCTTTGGTACTCTGTAGTGGGGACGAATCAACACCAATGAAACTTACATCCAATTCAAAAAACAGGTCTCTTTCTTTACTTGCAATTTCATAATCTGCTCGGAGGGCCAAGTCGTGGATTTTGGTACATTCTCCTAAATCCATGCGCTGTGGGAAACAAAAATTTACACATGAGCACCCACTCACTATACAAACAGACAACAGGAGTTGGTATTTTAACCCTGACCAAAATAAGCAATGTACTTTTATGAATATGTACCAATTCCTCACAATAAATGTTATCATTACATACTAGAAACATGTGCTAACAAAAATTTTAAAGAAGCAATATACTCTTTTCACCAGGCATGGTGGTACATGCCTATAATCCCAGCACTTGGGAGGCTGAGGCAGGAGGATCATTCCAAGTTCAAGACCAGCCTGAACTGCATAGTGATACCATGTCTCAAAAAGACCAAAAAAAAGCAATACACTTTTTTGAATAATAAAACTTGCTATGAAAATTAAGAATAGAAGCTGAGCCTAGTGGCATACACCTCTAGCCCCAGTCACTGGGGAGGCTGAGGCTCGAGGATCACAAGGGTAGAGATGTTCCTACACGGACTGCTTATCTAGCACTTGTGCAGCAAGCCCTGGGTTTAATCCCCAGTACAATCGATCAATCAATGGAAAAAGATAGAAATTGGGCTTTGACAATTACAATTTAAAACTTGGTTTTGTGTAGCTCTTTCTGTGTGTGTGTGTGTGTGTGTGTGTGTGTGTGTGTAGTTCTTTCTGTATTAAAAGAAAATAAAGCAAACTTGGCTGATTCTCTAAAACATTTCCTTAACCTGGTAAATCACCCTGGACACAGGGGCCCACTTAGACCAATATGCAAAATAAAAAGCCTCTACAAGGCTCTATTACTAAAACACAATGATGTATATATCAGTAAAATTAGCTTGATGTGCTATTTTGTATCCTCACCACATATAAAATAGGTAACAGTACTCTAAAAAAACAAAACAAAAAACTAATTGGGTCTCATTATGTAGCCCAGGCTAGTCTTTTTCTGTTATTTTTTTGACAGAGTCTCGCTATATAGTTGAGGCTGGTCTTGAAGTATGTACCACAACCTGGCCTCCAACTCAAAGCAGACCTCCTGCCTCAGCCTCCCTAGTGCTAGAATGATTAGCACACACCACCTTCCAAGCCTGGCTGTCCAGGCTGGTCTTGCACTTGTGAACCTCTTGCCTCAGTCTCCCTTAAGATTACAGGTACATGCATATCTTTTATCTAAATCATAAGCAAGGACTCTGGAGGAACCTCCACTCTGGCCATCTGAATGGAGAAGTTTATAAGTTAAAGATCACAGTACCAAGTTATAAAGCACATGTCAACAAAACCCAGTATCCTAACCAGGAGATATCCCTATTAGACAAGAGTATATGCCTATGTAACTAGTAAAAAAAAAGAGTGTTGGAGTCCAGAAACTTATATAAGCTCAAACTGTAACCATGTCCAAAAATATTTCAAGAAATGTCCTGGGTTAAGCAAGTCAGGGTGGCACATGCCTGTAATCCCAGCATTTTGCCAGTCTGAGCTACACAGGAAGACCTTGTCTGTCTCAATAAAGAAACTGTCCTGGATTATAAAAACCCTTAACATTCTAGGCAAATTATAGAGGCTTGTAGCGCCTGGTGCCTGGGCTGCAATCTTGTAGAAAGCATTTGCCTTGCCAGGGATGAGTCCAAAGCCAGCCTACACAATGAGGCCATGTCTCAAAAAAAGAAAGAAAAAGAAAACCATGTTATGCTCACCGAACATCCTTCAGTTTCACCAATAATAAAGCTAACATTGGTTGGGCACACGAGTAGTACAATTTATCATCATTGTGATCAAACAATTGCCTTTCTCCTTTATTAATCTACTCTGAAGCCTGATGGGGCTCAGGTTATATTGGTTACTCAAAGGATCTAGAGGTAAGGCAACAATGATTCTAGAAACAAAGTTACAACTAAAATTACCATCCCTTAAATCTGACAACTTTTGCTTCCTTTACTCCACTAAGTACCAGATACTATTCTTTATATAGTTTCTACAAATGAAACTGTTTATACCTGAAAAATGAGTGGTAGCTACATCAAGGAAAAAAAACTTTGAAGTAATCAGGGCTCTCTGTTCAAAGAAAAAACTCACAAAAAAAAAAAAAGAAAGAGGCTAGGCATGGTGGTATACTCAGGAGGTTGAGGTGAGTTTGAGGCCACCCTGGGCTACAAAGTGAGTTCAAGACCAGCATGAATTACACAGCAAGACCTATGAACTACACAGCAAAAAAAAAAAAAAAAAAAGGCAAGCAAGCACTAGTTGGGCATGGCAGCCCACAATTGCAATTATAGCACTCTGGGAGGCTGAGGCAGAACGACTGCAAATTCAAGTCCAGCTTGGACAATTTACTCACTTAGCAAGATCCTATCTCAAAAATTGAAGAAAGAAAAAGGCTGGAGATGTTAGTCAATGTGCCAAGGCCCTTTGCAAAAAAGAAAAAAAAGCACTGAGGCTGGGCGTGGTGGCATGCACCTGTAATCCCAGCACTTGGGAGGCTGAGGCAGGAGGATCATTGGGAGTTCAAGGCCAGCCTGGGCTACAAAGTGAGCTCAAGGCCAGCCTGAACTGCATATCGAGACCCTGCCTCAAAAAGACCAAAAAAAAAAAAAAAAAAAAAAAAAAAAAAAAAAAAAAAAAAAAAAAAAAAAAAAAAAAAGGCACTAAAACCTTAGGTACAAACTTATTTCCATTGTGAAAAGTTTAACTGTAAAAAAAAAAAAAAAAAAAAGTCAAAGACATAGGGCTTAGGGTATAGCTAAGTCGTACCTACATGTCCAAGGCCCTGGGCTCAATGGGGAGCGGGATGTAAGAAAACAGCTCATGAAACAAAATTCACCATTGTATTCTGTATTCTTTGATGTGAGAGTTCTCAAAAGTCACTGCTAACAAGGCTTTTGGTTTCCATGGTTCCCTTCTTTGGATACCACTATAACTTAACCAAGGAGGTAGGGAAGTACTGGCCATTCCTATAGCAGTCCAATTCTAAGCATAGCTGAAACACTGTATTAAGTCCTTCCAATATGTTACAGTGGCTACTAAATCCAGAATGTCTGTAAAAGTTTGTACAATAAATCAGTCTATACAGTAAAAGTACTATAAACACTTATGTTCTCTAATCTAACACTGCTAAAAGGGAAAGGCACTAACGGTTCTAGAATGCTTAGGAAAACAAAGTTCTGCCAGTTCTGGTGGTACACATCTGTAAACCCAGCACTCTGGGAGGCTGAAGCAGGAGGATTCTGAGTTTAAGCTCAGCCTGGCCAATTCAGCAAGACCTGATCTCAAAATTTAAAAAGTAAAAAATAAAAAGGGCTGGGGATATAACTCGGTGTGAAGGTTCCAGGCTCAACCCCTAGTACTAGGAAAAAAATAGAGGAAAACAAGTCTACTAAGATAAGCTTTACCACTTTTCCTCCAGTTAACTACCTTATTCTCCCAAACTTATTATTAATACTACATTTTCTTATAAGCCCCAATAAAATGACTACTTCCATTCTTCATTGGCCCAGCCCCTATTAATGACAAGAGTTTGAACAAAAACTTAGACCTGAAATAGCCCTTAGCAGGCTGAGGATTATAACCACTTTCACATACTGCTATGTTCTGAAAAACTATTCTCATTCAGGGCTGGGGATATAGTTCAGTGGAATAAGCGCCTGCCTAGCAAGCGCAGGGTCCTGAGTTCGATCCCCAGTACCACCACCAAAAAAAAAAAAATGCAGTATCTCATTCCGTTTGTTTGTTTTGGTTTTGGTTTTGAAAATAGGGTCTTGCTATGTAGTTCAGACTGGCCTCGAACTCTTGGTAATCCCCCTGCCTCAGCCTCGCAAGTGCCAGGATTACAGGCTTGTGCCACCACACCCTATTTCGTTTCATTTCACTTTATTAAAAAACACAAACTCCATCAAAGAGCTATCCTCTCACCTCTCTGCAGCCCACAATAACAAAATTCAGCATTTACAAACACCTCCACCAGAAATCCCAACCCTCATCCTCACTGACCTTCAGCACCCAACATTTGCTCATTTTCATATTCACGAAACACTTTCTTCTCAAGTACATAGCTCTACTGGGTTGCCTCCTCCTCCTCAATCTCCACTGCTGATCTGCCCCTGTACAATCCTGAACACTGGAAATCAGTTTACTGAGTCCTTCTCTTCACACATGTGATTCCACGGTTTCTGCCTCCCTGATCCCACCCCACTCACACAGTCCAGACACAGTAGCGGCACGTACCCCAGCTGATCTGCTCTTGCCTTTGCCCAGAGCATCATACCCCTGAATTTCACATACGGTCTTTTCAGGTCTCTGCTCAAATGTCCGAGATGGCTTTCCTCATTATTCTGTCTAAAAACCACCCACTGGACAGGTATGGTGGTACATGCCTATAATCCTAGCACCCAAGAGCATGAAGTAGGAGGATCAAGGCCAGCCTGGGCTACATAGTGAGTGCAAGGCCAGACTAAAACACAGTGAGACAGTCCCAAAATAAACACAAACAAAAACCACCCACCATCCATTCATTTACTTAGTGTCCACCTAGAACAACGACCTTACTGCTACTGGTCATAGTATCTCCAGTGCCTAGCACAGAACAGGTATCCAACAAATACACATTTGTGGGAACTGCCCTCATACTGATTATTTTTCTTCCTAGTATTCCAAAGATACGCCACACAGGGCCCTGCCAAGGTAAAGTGGGTATGTGTTCATCTGTTTCCTTTGCCTTCTGCCACTATGGATTTGCCAATAATTTTAAATTACACCTCCTACAAAAAGAAGGACCCTACAAGCTAAACTACTTATGATGAGTGGAAGTCTTTTTTTAATCATTAATGTATGCTCATCTCAACACCCATGATAATCTGCAGCAAACTGTAGTTAATGTTTTCCTACCTTGAATCAAAATGCATTTAGATCCCAAATAACAGAAGTCTATCAAACATTTCATGTCTGCTGTCAAATATGCCAGCCTGAAAAAAGACATCTGAGCAGTTTTTTAGAAGGTACACCTGTCTATAGTCCCAGCACCTTGGAGCATGAGGCCCAAGGATCATGAATTTAAGGCCAGCTTGGGCTACATAATAAAATCCTATCTCAGGCCCCACCACCACCACAAAAGATGTGCCCCTTCGAACAGTAGTAATAAAAACTGCAATTCATCATGAAGAATGCACTAGGGGACAGCAAATTTGGGCGTCAGGAATACAACAGAAATTAAATCTAGGGCCTTCATACATAGCTGATCTCTAGCTCTTTACAGTATTTTTCTTTTCTTTTCTTTCTTTTTTTTTTTGGTCTTTTTGAGACAGGGTCTCACTATGTAGTTCAGGCTGGACTTGAGCTCACTTTGTAGTCCAGGCTGGTCTTGAACTCCCAATGATCCTCCTGCCTCAGCCTCATGCACCACCATGCCTGGTTTCCTTTCTATTTTTTGAGATATGGTCTTGCTGAATATCTAAATAGCCCAAGCTGAGCTCAAAGACTTGTAATCTTCCTGCCTCAGCCCCACCAGAGTGCTGAGACAGTGCTACTAGCCTTGTGACAGTTTTTACATTCCTCAAGGTGGCTAAGCTTTGAAGCCTTAAAATGGGGATCCTTTACAGAATTCTTTTTCTATAAAGGACTGAAAAATGCCAGATGACCCTCTGTTTTAGTCTCTTTGTTTTGTTTTTTGAGACAGGGTTTTTTTCTTAAGATAGGGTCTCTCTAGGTAGTTTAGGCTAGCCTTGAACTCACAAGGTAGCCCAGGCTGGCCTCGAACTCCCCAGCCATCCTCCTTCCTTAGCCTTCCAAGTGCTGGGATTACAAACATGTACCACCATGACTGGCAAAGACAGGGTCTTGCTATGTAATTCAGGTTGGCCTCAAATTCTCAGCTATCCTCATGCCTCAGCCTCCAAAGTGTTAGGATTATAGGTGGGCGCCACCATGCCTGGCTAGCTGTCTTAGTCTGATTTTGAATAACTGCATGTTCCATACAACTAGTATTTATGTTTAGGTCAACTGAAGTCAGATCTATAATTCACCAGATAGTGCATTACTATTATTTTAGGTTTCTGTTTCTTTGGTGATACAGGCTGTTATGCTTGATACATTGTGTCAGCTTGGAGAGTCTAGAGGTTTGCCTAAGTCACTCAGCAGACAGCCAGGGTGCGTGCTTTATATTCATCCTAAACCTGTACAAGAGAAGGGCATAGAGATTACGTGAGAGTTACATGTCCCTTAGGTGGAGAGAGCCCTGCTTACAATATAAGAAAAAAAAAAGAAAAAGAGGCTTGCTCTTACCCTCCTTTTGCTCTTGTTGCTTTGCTATTCTGATGCCATAAACTATTGCCCTCTGCCATGTGCCACTCTGCCTTGGAGTTAGCCAAATAGAAACTAAAACCTCCACAAACTATAAGCTAAATCAACCTTTCCTTCCTTAATTTTGGGCATCAGGTTTTTTTGTCTCAAAAAAAAAAAAAAAAAACACACCAAGATATAGGCACTCTACCACTGAGCTATAACATAAGCATTTTTTTTAAAGGTACTGAAGATTGAACCAAGAACTTCTCACTGAGTTATATCACCAGTCCTTTTTTTACTTTTTGAGACAGGCTTTCACTAAATTGCTAAATTCCTTAGGCTAGGCTCAAACTTGTGATCCTCCTACCTCAGCCTCCCAGAATTTGGGGATTATAGCCATATACCACTGCCACCACAGCCAGTTTGTATTAAGATCCCAAAAGGCTGGGCATGGTGGCACATGCCTGTAATCCCAGCACTTTTGTAATCTGGAGAATGAGGCAAGAGGATCGTTGTGAGTTGGGAAACCAGGCTGGGCTACAAAGTGGGCTCAAGGCCAGCCTGAACTGCACAGTGAGACCCTATCTCAAAACACCAAAAAAAAAAAAAAAAAAAGCGAAAACAAAAAAACCAAGATTCCTAAAAGGATGACTTAATATTAAACCATAAAATCAACTATTCCCAAGTGATTTTTCTTTTGGCAGTACTGTGGATTAAACCCAGGGATTCTCTACCACTGAACTACATACCAAATGTTTATTCTTTATTTAATGTTGTGGGTCTAGGAATATACTTCAGTGGCCAGTGCCTGCCTGGCAAGCACAAGGTCCTGCGTTTGGTTTCTGATATCAAAAAAGTTACTATTTAATGTATACTAGTACATATTAATTCTACAAAATACTGGGTTTCAATGTAGTACTTTCATAACATTGTGACCATATTCATCCTCTTATACACCCCTCCCCCTTATTCCACTCTTTATCTAGTTGTCACCCTTCTACTTTCATGTCATCGTTTTAGATTCCACATACTATGAAAAACATCTGATACTTGTCTGAGTCTGGTTTATTTCACTTAACATGTTCCTTTTCCTGAAAACTGGTTAGAAAATTTTACTCTTCAACTGGGTATGGAGGATCACTGCATGTTTGAGTCCAGCCTGGGCTACACAGTGAGTTCAAGGCAAGACCCTATCTAAAAAAGAAAAAGAAAAATTTCACTCTTCAAGCTGAAAAATACTTCATTATGTGTGTATACCACATTTTCTTTTTTTTTCCTGAGATAGGGTCTAGATATGTGGTTTAGGATGGCCTTGAACTATGTAACCCAGGCTGACCTTAAATGCACACTGATCCTACCTCATCTTGCTGAGTGTTGGGATTATAGGCACATACTACAATGCCCAGCATTATATTTTCTTTATCTGTTTGTCCACTGATGGGCACCCTGGCTGCTTCTATACCTTGGATGCAGTGAATTATATCACAACAAGCATGGGTATGTGGGTACCTTTTCATTTCTTATTTTGAGACAGCTTCTAAATTTCCCATACTGACCTTAAGCTTGTGATATACCCAGCATTCAGTATGCTGAAAAGCATTACAAGTATGCAATACCATACCAAGCCTCAACTGATTTAAAAATCCAAAAGAGCAGGGAAAGAAGCTGGGTATAAGAGTGCATGCCCATAATCTTAGCACTCTTGGGAAGCCAAAGAAGGAGACTATCCTGGGCAACTCGGAAACTTAGTGAAATCCTACTTCAAAATTTAAAAAGGGGAGAGGGTTAGACAGAGTACCACAATGGAAAAGTCATGCATGGGGCTGATCCCCAGAGCAGGGAAAAAAAATACTGACAGCTCTACAGACAGAATTTTTTTTTCCTTTTGGTGGTACGAGGAATTGAACTCGTGACCTCGCACTTGCCAGGCAGGCACTGTGCCACTGAGCTAAATCCCTGGCAGAATTTTATACCACTTAAACTAAACTATGTTCCATAATATAAAATTCCACCAAACAGTATACTCTAAAGAGCAGCAGGTGACTTCTGACTATTAAAACATCCATGACAGGGCTTTAATTCTTGTATCCTTTTGTTTGTTTTTTTGTTTTCTTTTCTTCTTTGGTACCAGGAATTGAACTCAGGGGGCCTTACACTTATCAGGCAGGCATTGTGCCACTGAGCTACAGCCCCATCCTAAAATTCTTTATGTTGCTGCCAAGCAGCTTGAACCATCAGTGGTACATACATGACTGTCCCACTGATGCTTCAAGCTAGCAGAAACATGTTAAAAGGAAACATTTCAACCTGAAAAATAATCACTGTTTACAGAGCACGCAGTCTGTGGTCCATGCGGTCCCCTCAAATCCACCTACCGTGCCAGCCAGGATGTCATGGGGGCAGCAGTCCAGAAGGTGACTCTTGCAAACACGGTCATCTGTAAACTTGACCCTCTGTCTGGTTTCGTCTCCTGAAATTCATTCGTGGTTTTAAATAAGACAGTATCATCGTATTAACCACAAAGGACATCTGGTACAACAATTCACCTGGATGATTTGTAGACTATCATTTCTGTGTTCTCCCCATGAAATACAACTGAAAGCTGATATAAAGACATTTACAACTGGAGTGAAATCCAGGTATTTTGGAGGCTAAGTATATGATGAAGAATCACAATGAGAGGTGACTCCACCATTGTGCCAAAGAAGTCATGGAATCAGAAGTAAAAAGCTGAGCATCAAAAGGTCATTAACCCAACATAAACACGTGGGCAATGAGATACCAAAACCCATGCTATGCAGAGTACAATGAATCACCATGTATGACACACAGCTGATAATTTCCACCAACAAAATCTTTCTGTTATGGACAGTGGTTTGCCTAAAATTACATGAAGAAAGCTTTCAAACTCTATCACTCATATAATCTGGACCCTATTCTTTCTACCCCCCTTTATCCCCACCCTTAAAAAAGAAAGTTGGCACCCAGGAGTCACTTTTAACAATACCAAAAAAAAGCAAAAAGGAACTAGGTTAGTCAATACACACTGTGAGCTCCAACACATACTGTACCCATCTGCATTCTTCAAGACCTCAGCTGCAGAATTTTATGCCCGCTGTTGAAAAGTTTTAAAGGAAAAGTTTTCTTGCCCACACCTGCAGTAAGGAAGTCAGGGGGAATGATACATAAAAGTAAAGGCAAAGTGGTATGTGACAAAATTTAAAGCTAATCTGTGCATAGGACACAGAGTTGTGTAATAGTCAAGGAGGAATATATTTTAGGATTTGCAAGCATCCAGGATTAATGTAGTGTCTTTTTATTGAAAATGTTTTCTTTCTAAACTACACTTTTAAAATTACTTGTGAAAAAAGCAAACACTTTTTTGTTATAACAGCTTAGAAATTGGTTGTGACTCACGGCTCGATGAACATGAGGCTTTTCTGCAACTCCCTTGCAGATTGATGTAGGCAGGCAAAGATACACTGAACCTTTATAAATAAAATAGAGGGGCCACAATTGTTCAGTTTGTATGAAATAAAAATATGGGAAGCAATTCAAAAGCAACTCAATATACAAAGAAAGCTAAAAGCACTTATTCACCTACGAAATAAAGTGCAAAGAATCTGCACAGCCCTGAGAATGTGCCAGTGTGAACTTATAACTTCATTATTTTAGTAGAAAAGAAAACAAACCACAGAAGGTATATAGTTTTTTGTAAGGATGCAATCACTTTCTCCTGAGACATCCTCCAGCATATTGTGCTCCTGCCTACAGTAAACCTACCTAACGGCTGCCAAGAGCTGGCTAAACAGAGGCCCTCCGGTGTGGCTGGGGGGAAAGGGAGCTGGATAAGCACTCGGCAGGAACCCACGTTAGAAAAGCTCAATTTCCTTCTCCCCTTGTAATGGTACAGAACAAGAACGCCCCGGGGTTTCCAGGCCATCTGGCTCCCTCGGGTGTAGCTTCTTTCCCGAGGAGCCTTGGGAGAAATTCCGCCAGCCAGCTGCCGGCGACCTGGAGCCCGCGCTGATTCCAGCCTTTCGCCGACTTTCCAGTTCGCAGAGGGGCGCGGGGCCGCAGTACCGACGGGGAGGAAGTTACAAGACAGCAAATAGGACGCGGCTGAAGCCCCGCAGGCGGCGCGGACTCGGAGGGAGACGATCACTCCCCCTATTCCCGCGACACAAGCCGCTAGGTAAGAACCAGGCCGCTTCTGCCACAGAGGCGAACCGGCTCAAACAAAGGCCCGGCGCCTACCTTCGGCGCAAGCGCAGACGGTCGCGGCCCCTGCCTCAGGCCGCCCGGCGGCCTCGCCTCAGTCCCGTCCCATCACCTGGCCTGGCCGGCCGCGTAAACTCACCGTCCCGAGCTGTTCCCATGAGCTGGTCCAACAGGGCACGCATCTGCGCCTGGGCGGACATGGTGGCCAGGAGAGGCGGCCGCGATAGCTCCTCTCGGGGTGGTAAAAGCTGCAGCGACAGACGACGACGAAAACTGGTAAGGTTGGAGGCTCGAGCCCGCTGGGCTCTTTCCCGCCGCGGGGAATGCTGGGAGGAACTACGTCCACACAGGCAAACAGCCTTCTGGGAAATGTGGTTTTGAGGACGCAGTCCGTGTCTACGCAAGTGGTCCAAGAGGCGGAGACAGAGCCCCAGCAGTGATTTTAACCTAAACCTGTAATCTCTGCCAGCTGTGGTAGTATATGCCTGTAATCCCAGCGCTCAGGAGGTTGAGGCAGAACAATCGCGAGTTCAAGGTCAGCCTGGGCTAAAATGAACTACCTAGCAAAACCCTGTCTCAAAAAAACAAAAGTCTAATCTCTGAGACGTTAGTAAAGCTAAAAAAAAAATAGCCCCAACATGCTTGTAGCTCAGCTTCTTGAAAGGCTGATGCAGGAAGACCACAAATTCGAACTCAGCCTCAGCAATTTAGTGAAACCTGTTCCAAATAAAATAAGGTCTGGGGATATAGTTCAGTGGTAGATTGCCTCTGTGTTCAATTGCCAGTACAAGAGAGGAAACTATGTATTGTATGTATTTTCTAATAGTTTTCAAAATCAATGGCCAGGCGTGTGTGGTGTCCCACGCCTGTAATCCCAGCACTCAGGAGGCTGAGGCAGGAAGATCATTGTGAGTTCAAGACCAGCCTGGGTTACTAAGCGAGTCCAAGGCCAGCCTGAATTGCACAGCAAGATCCTGTCTCAAAAAGACAAAAAAATAAAATAAAATAAAATAAAAATCAAGAGGATAGGTACTGTCTTTCTTCTTGCTTGCTATAAAACTGAGTTTATCATTTAACTACTCTGACACTTAGTTTTTACATCTTTGAAATGGGGATGATAAAAGTGATTCTCAGAAGATTTTTACGAAAGTTAAGCAGGAAATTAATGCTGACCGTGATGGCACACGCCTGTAATCCTAGCACTTGGGAGGCTGAGGCAGGAGGATTGTTGCGAGTTTAAGACCAGCCTAGGCTACAAAGTGAGCTCAAGGCCAGCCTGAAATGCAAAGTGAGACCTTGTCTCAAAAAGAAAAAAAACAAAATTAACATTAACTTCTGTGATTACTCCTGTGCAGTCATCCCTCTGTAAACTTTTGGTCTGCTTTTCAGAGAGTAAAAGGAGACATGTAGGACTGGGGATACAGCTCAGTGGCATAAGCGCCTGCCTGGCAAGCTCAAGGTCCTGAGTTCAATCCCCAGTACCACAAAAGAAAAAAAAAAGGAGACATAGCAATTACTGCATGTTGTAACTTGGCTACAATATGCATCTACATGTATAAAGTCCTGCATTCACTTCTAGTACATTTACACATTTCTTGTGCGGAAGCAGGAGACTGCACAGGATCTCCAACAGGAGTGATAAGGCACAAGGCAGCCAGCCCCCTCGTGGGAAAACTTTAACTCAATATTTATTTCCTTCCCTTACCTGTTCCACTTCAGTTCCCCTTGGCCACAAAAGCTAGCCCTGCCCTCATCTGCCTTGGCAACTCACATTCTCGGGTTGTTCTGGCCCATGAACAGCCCACCCTGCTCGGACTATTCTGACCCACGGACACTGCCGCCACCACAACCATCACCACCCCACACTCAGGCTGTTCTGGCCTGCTGACACACACCCTGAAAAAGAGTTTAAAAGCCCATGCTTTGCTCAGCTCACTGCTGCCTTGGTCCGCTAGGCAACTTGCTACTTTGTCCACTCCCCCCAATAAAGACTTCTCTTATGTCAGAAGGTCTGGCCTGGTTCCATCGGTCTTGGTTCTATCATTTGGTGCCGAAACACCCCCCACAACCGGGCACCCCTCCCCAGGTCCATAGCTGACCACCTCTGAAGCAGACCATGAGCCTCAGACCTACCACATTGCTGACCTCTCCACCCACATGTCACTCACTCCTAACCATTAAGTCCTCTTTCTCCTGCTCCCCTCATGCCCATTTCCCCTATTCTCCCATCCACCTCTCCTCCCTCTTTGTTCATTTCTGTGACCGACTAATTCAGGATTGCTCCAGCTCCTTCACCACAAGGTCCTTCACGGATTGTTCCAGCCCCTTCACCAACTGGCCGCCTTTCTCTCCCCCTGTGGACCTCTCACAATGAAGTCCTTCATGAAACCTTCTACTTTGATTCTAACTTGGTCGGCTTCTTTTCCTTCCTCCTCCTCACTCTCCTCTTCCTGACTTAAACCTTCCTCTTCTCCTCTCTCCCTGAAGACCCCTCCGTCACACCTCCCAGATGGCTCGTTCTCCCAGCTTCACACGCTGGCCTCTGTGGCCCTCTCCCAAATCATGTCAACACGTCGAGCTGCTCCTTCCCTTCTTGCCACTCCCTCCCTGATGAGAGATGTCTGCTCAGGAGGCCTGGATCTCTTACCCTTCTTGTAACCCCCTCCTTGACTGGAGACATCCGCGGGGGGCGGCCTGGGTCTCTCATCCCATTGGGACCTCTCTTGGTCGACAGTGGTCTTCGTCTCCTCATTCTCTGCTCTCTTGTCTCTCTCACAGTCACACCTCCTCCCTCCCCTGCTCTCCCAATGCCTCTGTGCTCCATTGCCTCAAGTCTGCTCTCCATGGCCTCTCCGATCTCAGAATCAAATGCCTCACCTTCCTCTGACAAACTACCTGGCCTCAATACAAACTAGATAATGGGCCTATTTGGCCACCCAGGGGTACTCTCAACTTCAACATCCTGCAGGACTTACACAATTATTGTCACTACAGTGATAAATACCATCTGATAGCCTATGTCCAAACTTTCTTCACCCTCCATAACAAGCCTCAACTCTATCTTTCCTGTAGCCCCCAGGAAAATCTCCTGGCCAATTTTCCTGGCCAAATCCCCCACCTCAAGATGCTAACACTCCAATGACCCTTCCCAAATTTCTTCCTTCCCCAAGCTGCTTGATGGCCTGTCCCTTAGATGACCATCAACCCCTCCCCAGGCCAATCATGATCTCTGCCCTCCCCACCCCTCCATCCCCCGCATACCATATGGCCCTGATGTGGGCCCAATACCAACACCAACCCAGTCAACTCAGGCAGCGGCCCAACCTCCTTCCCTCTACCCTCCTTTGCCCATTTCTGGGCCCTCTCCTCACCCTTCCCTGCCTGCCTCTCACACCGGTTCCAAAACTGCCTCACCAGCTGTTCCACCTGCCCTTCCCCTCCTGCCCCCATCTGGGCTTTTCCCTCTGAGACTAGTGGTAGGAGCAGAGGGACTCGTCTATGTCCATCAACCTTGGTCTCTCCCGATCTTTCACAACTCAAAAAGAGTCTCAGCCCTTTCACTTCTGACCCCTCCCTGTATATCAAAGAGTTCCAATACCTGACCCAGAGGTACCAACTTACTTGGAATGACCTCTACACTCTTCCCTTGTCCATCCTTACCCCAGAGGAAAAAGAAACCATCTAGCTAGCCGCCCAGACTGGTGCAGACGAGACACACCACAGGGATCAGACCGCACCCCATCCGGGGGAACAGGACAGAGAGCCAACTGGTCCTCAACACCTCCTTCATCTCTCAGTTGGCCCCTTGACATTAGAAACGCCTTGAGGAGGGACCCAACACCTCCTGCTGCGAACTTTTTTTTTAAAGATAAAAGAATATAAACATGAATAACACAAAAACAATAAGGAAATACACAAATTATGAGGAAGATAGTAGGGGATTGACAATGCTGTTTTACATAGTATCATCTTCATATTCGTTACTCAGTTATCTCCAAAACAATGAAGGAAATACACAATTATACAGAAGATAGGAGGGAATTAACAATGGCTGTTGTATTATGTAGTGTTATCTTCGCATTTCGTACTCAGTTATAAATCAGTATAATGCATAAACGATAAAGGAAACATGGAATTATAGAGCAGATATTGGGGAATTAAAAATGGATGCTGTATCACAAAATGACATCTTCACCGTTGTTACTCAGTTATACAAATGATGGCACGTTCCATTAATCATACAGTTTTCTCCACCCTCACCTCCATTGTTCTCCCATCCAATCAGTTGTCTTCCCTCTGACAGTAACTGTACTTTTTGGTTTATTTACTCCCTCAGGCTCTCACATTGGGAAGGC
>PVLD010013871.1:0-54295 GCA_004027595.1 Dinomys branickii | reverse complement strand
ACAACTACTGTTGAGACCATATCACCTTGTCTATAGATTAGTTGTGATTGTACTATTTTCTATGATAATGGGTGTCTGTTTGTCAATACGTTTTTGTACTTTTATGTTTCTAAAATAAAAAAAAAAAATTCAGCATTAATGATGTTGGGATGAACTTGAACTCACAGCAATCAAAGACAGAGAGAAGGAGCCAGCAAGGACACTGCTAGATAGCCAGGCACAACAATGAAGCAAACTGTCCTGGCCCACTGGGATGCAAGGAGGACAAAGTTGGGGGGTTCCTGCCTCAGCTGGGTTTACAGGTGTGCACTATCATGCCTGCCCCAAATTATTTCATTTTATAGAAAGAGAGAGCAAATTTTCTCATTCTACAAATTATATTACTACTTAAATAATCCTTGTATATTTACCTTAAGTACTGAACATTGTTATGTAAGAGGAAACTTCCTAGATCCTTGGTTAATTCTGCCTTTGACTTGATCCTGCAGATTTTTGTCTTGGCTACTTTTCTCTCATTGCTGTGACAAAATACTCAACACCCAAAATGAAGCAAGGAGGGCTGGCGATATAGCTCAGTGGAATAAGCGCTTGCCTAGCAAGCTCAGGGTCCTGAGTTCGATCCCCAGTACCGCAAAAAAAAAAAAAAAAGAAGCAAGGAAAGATTTATTTAGCTTACAGTTTGTGGAGGTTTCTGTCCATACTTGGATGGTTCTGAGGCAGAGTGGAACATGGCAGAGGGCAAACTATTCATGGCAACAGAACACAGCAAAAACAGCCAACAAAAGGGAGGAATGGCTGCCAGCAGCCTCTTCTCTTCCCTTACACTGTAAACAGGCTACCCCCACCCAGGGAGCATGTAGCACTCACACAATCTCCAGGCCCTCCTCTTCCATAGGCTCAGGATGTGTACAAAGTAAACACCCTGGCTTCGTGTTGAATCACTCAGCCAAACCTCTAGATTGCCCAAGTTGACACAATGTTATCAACCATAACAGTCTTGTTGACTCTGTGTACAAAAAAGAAAAAAGCTAGAGGGTAGTTACAGGAAGACATTCTTACTTTGAAGTTAAATGGAGCATTTTCTTCCCTCCTCTCATTTTCTCTAATATGTTATATCTCCATTTGTGAAATGTTTAGAATTTCTGAGAAAAGGACCTGAACATGAACCTGCTTCAAATACATGCTAAAACATGATCCGGTAATTACCGGAAACAGTTAAATCTCTCCTTTAAACAAGCTGAGTCATGCCGCTGATTTGCTTTCCCATCACCAAAGTAGCTGAATATATCTCTGGAAATAATCTTATGCTACCCATATAGAAAAAAAGATTATTTTCAGTTATTCATATTTAAAACTCAAGACAAAATTGAATTTAAACTAAATTTTTATAGCAATTTTAAGGAATAAGTAGTAGAAGTTAGGACTAAATATAGTCTCAGATAAATCACATTTAAAATTGAGTATTTACTAATATTAGGCACTGTTAACTCTTCTCACTAAAATACTCTATTTCAAAATCAGAGAACTTCATGAAGAAAACCATAAATTCCATTTTTAGCAAGCCAACACTAACTTTACCTTTAATTCTTTCTTGATTTCTATTCAGATATTATGCATACACATTTCTGTCAAAAACTCTTGTTTTCAGTCAACCAAAGAAAGCAAGATGAGCTTCTTTTGTACCTTCTGGTTTAAGTTGTCTTCAATCAGTGATACTAAATATTTCTCCCCTGTGGTTATTAATCCCAAATTAAATATGATTCACAGCACTTTTTCTTTCTTCAAACATTCTGACCTAGAAAAGATGCATTACAGCTGAATAGCAGTTTTGCTACTCTTATTTCAACAAGTAATGTAGTTTTTCACACAAAAACATTTCTATAACAATCATTAGAAGAGCTCTTGCACTATTTATATTTACAGTAGGTGGTAGAGTTATTAATTTTTAAATAACAGAATGTTCATAATGAGACAAACTTATATTGTTAGAATCAGTGAACGGCACAGAAATTTATTTCCAATTAATCTATGCCATCAGTGTTTCTTGTTATTTACCATTCGTTCAGGATATAAGGTGCACATCCACAAAAGGTAAACTTATGCAGTGCCAGTGCTCACTGCTTTCCCTGGCGATGACTAGGGTGTTGTCTGCAGAATAAAATAAGGTTTTCTTTGTGTTTTATGTTCCCACTAGAAAGAACGAGCCTTCGTGCATCAAGACTAGCTAGTCAGATTTCTAAAATAGTGGTTCTAGAATAGCAGTTCTTAAATTGAGCTCTGAAGCTGTCTGGGGTATAGGAGTTTTTACCAGGGGTGTTTGATATTCTCTTTGTCCAACCTTTTACACTTGAACCTAAACCTTTTACTACAGATTGAACTACAGAACTAGAAGCAGCAATATAGCTATCTTTTGTTAAAGCCAATATTGAGATTTGAAAACGTGTAATAAAACACCATATTTCCATTAAATTTTGTAACTGCTATTTTCATAAATATATGCCATTTAAATAATCCCTGTCTCAGTTACTTTTCTCTTATTGCTGAGACAAAATACCTGACACTCAAAATTAAGGAAAAAGGTTAGCTCACAGTTTGTAGAGGTTTTGATCCACAGTTGGCTGGCTCCAAGGCAGACTGGCACATGGCAGAGGGCAAAGGTTTTTGGTGACAAAAGCCAGCAAAAGCAACAAGAGGAAATAGGAAGGAGCAACAGAGAGCAAGCCCCTTTCCCTCCCTTATATTGTATATGAGCTACCCACCCCAGGACAGGAGTAGCACTCACACCCATGATGCCAGCACTGGATCATGAATTAATGACAAACTCAAGAAGCCCACCCCATAACTGCAGGAGGCTTTAGGGGGACAATACACACACAAACCCTAACAAGCACTATTTATTGTTAGTTTGAGTTAATTAATGAGTGTGTATTTGCAATATCCCCAGTGCTGATATCGATTATGGTAAATGCTGATCAACATAGTTAATGTGAACAAAAGAGATTTCAGGTTTCTGAAAATTTCTCAAAGTGTAGAGTGTTTAGAAATAAGCTTCAGAACGGGTGCTATAAGAGAGTATTTGGGGGTTGAGGCTTGTTTCTCTGGGAGAATTTGTATTTCCTTGGTTTGACATAAATGTGAAAGATATTAAATATCTTCTCCAAACATTTTTTTGAAACCAGCGATTACTCCAAAATCATAGAGGGGTCTAAAGATAGAGCTATATCTCTTTACAAGCATGAATAATTCAATTAGAATTAACTTACAGACCAGATTGAGCAGAAAAATTGCCATAATTAAAAAATGAAGGTGTCCAAATTTTAAAATTCTTTAAAATTTTTCAACACCTTCTTTTGGATGAAATCAGTGAGATGATAGAATAAAAGGTTCTAGTGCACAACCCCCTTACAGAGGCACCAACATCGCGGCCACTTGTGGATGAACATAATGCTGTTGGTGTCTCTGAGACTAGGAACAAGCACGTAGTCCCTCAATGAAGCAAAAGTAGAGATATCATGGACTGACAATGGTGAGAATAGTTTCACTTAACCCATTTTATTTCTACCTCAAGAGAGCATAATTTAATACGAAGAGAATATTCTTACCCTACAATTTTTCCACAGATAAAAGCAAGATGAGTACCTGACCTTGCTGGTTGTTTCCCCTCTGCTGCCCCACTCAGAACACTGAGGGAATTAGCATGAGCGACTCCTCCGGGGCAGAAAGAACATGGGAAAGTAATAAGAACGCATGACAACTGGTGCACATTCTCACCAGCAGACAACTGCCTACTAAGCAGTTTTAGATTAAACACAAAAACTTGTCCATTAACCAGGCACAGTGACTCACTTGTAGACTCCTGCCCCAAGCAGCTGAAGTGTGACCCCAGCACCCTGTGCTATCCATCACCACCAGCAGACGGCATCCCAGGTTAATCTATGCCTGGGCCATATGAGCTTCTGAGGACAGCTCATGAATCTCAAGTGTAAGTGTGGATCGTACTAGAGAGACTGTCACCCTGCTGGTTTGTAAGAGGATGAATAACCCTGATCATCTCCATATACTACCCTGGAAAAAATAAACAGGAAGCTGACAGCACCAATCTGGCTTTGTGAGACTGACAATAAACATACAATTTAAGACTTTTTTCTTAAGGAAAAAATAAACAAAACAAGAGGCAGGCCAATGCATGTCTACAGAAAAGGTCTAAAAGAATTCTCAAATCTCCAGCAGGTAAAGGCTTCTCTCATCTAAAGCTAGTCAGCAAAGAAGAAATTAGACAACTGCATCCTCAGATGTGAACACAGAGCTACAAGCTTTCAGGAAAGAGGAAGAATAATGGAAATATGATACTAGCAAAAAAAACAGAAACAAAAATAAAAGTAAAGCCTCAAAGCAATGAAGACCTACAAATTCCCTGAAAAAAGATAGATACAGTATTAGTTTCTCTTAGTTCACTGAAAAGAAACACTTGTGCTAATATCGCTTGGAGAATTTTTTGTGCCCATATCTTGTACTCTGAGTAACTACTTTAAAGGTAATAATACTTAATGTATTAACTGCTGTTATTCTATTATTTTGTTATGAAATTTTGTTTTGCTTCTTTTCCACAAAATAAAAGAAATTAAAATAGTAATCTTAGAGAAGATTAGTTAGCTATAAGAAGGCATACATAATTTTTTCCATGGAATCACATTTAATTTTGTAATTTTGCCTTTACATTCAGAGAATAAGGAAAGAGAAACAAAGCTTTTATAAATAGGGACTGGAACGGGACTTGAAGCGAGGGTAGGGGAAAGGGACACAAGGAAGCAAGATATGTTCCACACAGGTACAAATTCCCTATGATGAATATCATCATTACTTGTATCTAAAAAAAAAGACATAGATAATTAAATGAAATTAAGAAAATAACACATAAGCAAAATGCAAAATAAACAAGGGAATAGAAACCATGAAAAATAGCAATTTCACAGAGAAGAAGATAATGTATTAACTTAAAAATTGACATCAGACTTAAGGCAGAAAAAATGAATGACTTCAAATTTAGATGAGATCAGTGGTATTTGGGGTGTTATGGCCATAGATTCAAATTCAGATTATTTGAAACTATCCCATCAGAAATAAAAAAAAAATCAAGTATAGAAAGATACTTGACTTATGCTAAAATTTCAAGTAAACAAGTATATTTCTTACAGTTATCCTAGGTAGGGCAAAGAAAATGTTAAAGACAGAAAATTTTCAAAACCCAAAGAAAGGATAAAAAATGTATAGATAGATAAGACCTAAAGAATTCTAAATAGATTGAATGCAAAGAGATCTTCACTAAAATATAGTATGTTCAAATTGTGAAATTCAATGTCAGAAATGACATTGTATCCCAGTGATACTATGTCCAACATGTGTGAACCCTGGATTCAATCCATAACACTATAATAAAGAATAAGACAGAAAAGGCCAAAGACAAAGAGAAATGTACAAACAATACAAGAAGAACAACTCTACCCATGAGAAGGAGTCTTCCCCTCAAACTCAGTAGCACAAGGTTTCTCAGGTGAGCTACACAGGCCGAGAAAGAAGAGTTGTACATTCAAAGTGCTAAGAGAGGAAAACAAACAGATGCTTTATAAATGAGAAAGGAATAGTTTCTCAGACAAAGAATGAGTGTGTTATGTTGGTAAGTGGCATTTTTTAAAATTTCAGACCTGTGAGGCAGATCTAAACAAAATCAGTAATTTGATAATAAATGCACAATATAAATCAATGTAAATTAGCATATCAATAAGACAAATGATGTGAGAGGAACAAGTAAAAGTAGTTATTGTATGTAATCAAGCTTAAATGATCAGTTTAAAGTAGACATGGCTATAAGAATTAAAAATATTATATCACAGTGATATATGTTCACCCACGTTTATAGCAGTGAATTTTGTCAAAACTAAATGTTGGAAACAACCTGAAGGCCCATCAACTGAGGAGTACATCAAAAAGATGTGGTATTTTTGTACAATGGAGTACTACTCAGCTATAAAGAAAGAAACTCGAGGCTTTTACAGGTAAATGGATGCAAATATGACACTCATAAATGAAATTAATCAGAATTGCATGTGTAAACATCTTTTGTCTCTCTAGTGGAAGAAACTGAAAGAGTATATAAGATCTAAAAGGTACAATAGATACTGTGAATGGGAAAGAAACTGCTCAAAAGGAAAGAACAACTGGGATGAGGGAAAGGAGAAAAGAAACAAGGAAGGGAAATAATACACACACACATATACACACACAAGATAGCTTAAGATAATTGTTCTGCTAATTTCTGTTGGTTTATTAAAAAGAACAGTTAATGCTTAATTGTTTGATCAATTTTACGTGCCTATATCTGGTAATCTGAACAACTATTTTGAAGATGACAATATGCAATATAACAGCCACTATTAATTTCTTACTATCTTGTTTTGAAATTCTGTATCATTCTTATTTTTTATTCTCTTTAAAATACAAAAATATATTTTATGTAAGACTCATAATAATCATAAAGACAGAACCTGTAGCAGATTCTCAGATTATGTTGTAAATTCTGTGAGTGAAGTGGTTTTGTGTGTCTAGTATCTAAAACCAAAAGACAAAGGTGCTCAACATGAGAAAAAGTCAAAGGAACTACTCAGAAAGAGACATTGTATTTTCATGTTCAAGGGTTAGGTACTAAAGATATAT
Organism: Dinomys branickii; assembly: GCA_004027595.1. NCBI lineage: Eukaryota > Metazoa > Chordata > Mammalia > Rodentia > Dinomyidae > Dinomys > Dinomys branickii. Next base: position 47,584 of record PVLD010013871.1, on the reverse strand, counting down.
TACTAGAAAAATATGTTCTTTTAAAGTACTCATCTAATATTATTAACTCAAAAAAAAAAAAAACACTTAGCTGTCACCAAAGCCTGCTATGATACATTGTGTAAAAGTGTCATTATCCTTTCTCAGGTTGAAATTCTCTGTTTTAAAGGAATAATACAAAGACACATCAAAATTGTTGATATTAAGGTTTACTGATAACTAGAGAAAAAGTCATATTCCAGAATATTATCTGAACAACTGTATAACTGCATTTTTATAATTCTTTTAAAACATACTGTTTTAAAGCAACTTACAACTTGAAACTATTGGTGCCACATAGGTGACTTCTCTATTATTAATAAAAATGATGTACAACATGCCAGAGGTACTCAATAGACAATTCCCAGAGATCACCTTGAATGTAGGGTCTGAAACAGGCCTGGGATTGCCTTCCTTGGATATTAAGCTTTATGAAGCAGCAACTGTTCATTTGCTTCTACTTTGTATGAACAAGACAGTGCTGCAGACGCAGAGCCGTACATTCTCTGCAACTCAACCAAGGCATGAGGCATGTTTATGATATGTCCCAGCAGAAAGACGTAGACCCTCAAAAAAAAAAGACGAGGGCTTGAGCACTAGCCAAGTTCAATTTCCAATTTTGCCTTTTCAAAATTATCCAGATTTATCAAAAAGACTAGCACTAAATTTTGCCTCATATAAAAGGTTAAGGAGACAGAAATATAGTTGTTTTCATTTCATTCGAAGAGAAAGAGGAAATATTTTTCAAACTGACACATAAATTTATTTCACCTTCTGTTCCAAGTTCTATGCCAATACCAAATATAAAAAGTAAAGAAAAATTGGCAGTGGTGTGTATCCTGTATGCTTTCACAGTGTATGATTCGCGCAGGATGTCTCAATAATCAGAATATCTATTTTAAAATAATCGTAACAAAATTGTCTTTGATTTGACCATCTCACAATACAATCAATAATGAAATATTTCGGTGAAAGGAATAAACATCGAAAACTCAAATAATTTGATAAATAATTCTCTAACATTAATGGTGCTAGAGAGTATCACAATTTTGAAAATTCAGTGTTAATCATCATTAGTTTTTTTATTGTTCAAGCTAATTATTTTTGAGCCATTATGCTCACTAAATTTTATTCAACTGAAAACTCTTACCATTTTGGAAATAAAACTTATGCAGACAGGAGTTAAAATGCTAAGCGACATTAATGAAGATGAATGGCTATAGGTAAAAACACAGATTTGAGGTAAAAATGTTGAATTTGATAATTCAAAATAATAATACAGATTTTTGAGTGGATGAATTTCAAGATACTTAGCGTAGTTTGGTGAACAGCTGGAAATGTGCAACTCTTGTGAGAGAGACCAGTAGCAACGCCCTGATGCATTTTTCCTCTGAGGACAGCGGCAGGGGACGCGCTGGGCTGTGGCTGCTCTCCCTGCCCCTGCTCCCCTTTGCTCTGCTTGAGCCTCTGGGCCTGGAACAGCTCACTTTAGGGTCTTCCTTTGGTGTGTAGTGGTTTCCTCCCGGGCTGTGAAACCGTCTTTTCCACTCCAAAGTGAGTGCAGGCTGTAGGCATTGTGGCGCCACTCTCCGACTTTCACCCCTTCGCAGGATCCCCTTGCATTTTTGAAGAACTGAGAGGGCACCAGGGAGTGGCTCATATGAGGAAGGGAGGCATTTGTGGCCTTTAGTTGCACAATATTCCCGGAAAGCCTTCCAGATTTCCTGGGTTTGGCCTCTCCCTCGCTGCTCTGTCAGTAGCGGAGGCTGAACTCTGAGCAGCTGAGAAATACAGTGCTGAAGGGAAAGCAGGAAGTATAGACTCCTCTTTTAAGAAGTTAGGCTACCAGAGAAGAAGCAATTGTGCATATTAGGAGATTATATGGTCAAGTGAAACTGGCCATTTTGTTTCGCTTGTTTTATAAAAAAAAAAAAGATTTCCATGAAGTTTCCTAAGGATTCCTGGATTGAAAACTGCAAGAACCCTGAAGCGTCATGGGAAGAATAACAGCTCTTAAATCTACGGCACTCGGGTCCTGGAAAATTACACTTGAAACAGAACTAACAGTAGCGCCGCTGCAGTTTCTTCCTTGTCCTAAAAGTCAGGGTGGGGAGTTGTCTTAAGTCAGGTTGGGAATTTCAAATTAATACAAAGCGGTGTGGGGCCATGAGAGCTTGTCAGGCCTCAACTTCGTGCCCTTTGCCAGCTAAGCTCTCAAGGTGCTCAGAGTCTCCTTTGCTTTCGTTTCTCTTGGTCTTGCATCACTGGAGATGCTCACATGTCCTACCCTCAGCTTGCACGGCCTCTTCTTAACCACTGAGGCACACTAGCAACAGCTGAGAAAAGTTTTTAAAAATATCAGTACTTCTGAATCCTCTGCTCTTTATTTCAATTGTTTTAATTTTGCCTTTCGTTATCTTTCAGCAGAACAAGAGAAAAGCCTTTGTAACTCATTACTTGAAATCTCTTGTTGTTTTTGTTTCTTTGTTTGTTTGTGTTGTTAAGACAGGGTCTCACTCTTGAGTTCAGGCTGCCCATGAGCTCACTTTGTAGCGCAGGCTGGTCTCAAACGCACAGTGATCCTCCTGCCTCAGTGTTATGGTTGATACATTGTGTCAACTTGGGGAGTCTAGAGGTTTAACTAAATAACTCAGCAGGTCTAAATCTTGGGGTAAACAGGATATGCCCTCACCCTTGTGGGATGTTGTTTATGTTAATTTGGGAAGCTTTAAAGGTTAACTGTGTGACTCAGCAGGAAGCCAGGTGTTTATTTGTATTCATTCTAAACCTGTGCAAGAGGAAGGCACACAGAGGGTGTGGGTGTGGAGAACCACCCCCACCACCACCTCCCCTGAGCGGGCGGACTGAAAGAAAAGAAGGACGGGGTTTGAGGTCTTCGGAGGGGCTCCAGTCTTCACCTTCAGCTGGGTCGTCTCCCGGCTTCCGGTGCAGACTCTTCGGCTTCCGCCGGGGACTTCATCATAGACTCATCAGCATTTCGTCGCAGACTCAACAGACCTTGATATGGACTTGTACAGACACTGCGGTGAGCTCCAGGCCCCAGGCCTGGGCTGTTCAATCTCCAGTGTGCAGATCTGCACACTTCCTCATCTAATCCTGTAGCTGACCATTGTAAACCACAATAGGTAATTTGTTGTATATTTGTGCACCTTGTGTTAAATCTGTTTCTCTAGTAAACCCTGACTGATACACTCAGCTTCCTGAGTGCTGGGATCATAGGCGTGTACCACCACACCAGGCTGAAACGTATAATCACAAATACCAATTCTACAGATCTTCCAGGTAATCCACTCAGAAGGGAAATAGTCCAAACACTCTGGGAGGCTGAGCCAGGACAAGTTCAAGCTCAGCATCATCAATGTAGTAAGACTTTGTCTTAAAATTTAAAAATAGAAAATAAAAGAACTGAGAATGTAGTTTAGTGTAAAGATCCCTGACTCAATCCCTAGTACATATCACCAGACAAAAAATAATTATAATAAAATAGAAAAAGAAGAATATGATCTTGTCATGTTCCTGTTGAAAAGTATTAATGGCATTTTGACAAATTTGTTTTATATTCACATATTCATTCTCTGATGCTCTTTATGTAAATCTAAGATTCAGCTCTATATCACATTTCTTTCCTAAAAAAAATTAACCTTTTTTACAAGGCAGGTCTACTAGGAACGAAGTCTGTCAAGTTTGTTTGTCTGATAAAATCATTTAATTCTCCTTAATTTTTAATGACTAACGTTGCAGGCCACATAGCCGTAAACTGATTTTTATTTCTTTAAATAATATAAAAATTTCAATCTATTTCTTTTTACTGAAGAGAAGTAAGTTGTAGTTCGTATCTTCACCCTTTTAGGGATAAAGTGTTCCCTCTTTCTGGCTTCTTTGCAGAATTTATGTGCAGATTAATGAGACGTTTATCCTTCAGAGTTCTCTTCAAGTTTTGTCTTTACAATAATTGAAAGACGGTCTCAGTCACTGTCTTTTTCTTTCATTGTTCTCCTTCTGTTACTTCCGTGGCAGTGAAAGGCAGTACTTTTCTTGTCCTAGTTGTCCCACAGTTCTCAGACATTTCCTGTTTCTCCCAGTCTTCTTTCCCTTTGCATTTCCAAGTGCTAATCCCCAGCTCAGATATTTTTCTAAGCTGTATCCACTGTCCTAGTGAGCCTGCCAAAAGGCATTTTTCGTCTGTTATTGCCTTTGATACCTTCCCTTTCCTTCTGATTCTTTTTTAGAATTTCTATTTCTTAGCTGACATTGACTACCTGTTCTCACAAGCTACCTATATTTTTGCAAGGAAACCTTACAATGTTAACTATCATTTTTTTTAAAAATCTGCGGTACTCATCCTTCCAAAACACTGGGCCAAGTCTAACTCTGATTCTGATGTTTGCTTAGCCCTTGTGCAGTGTTTCTGGGTTTTTTTGGTTTTTTTTTTTTTGCCTTTTGGCATATTTTAAGATTACCTTTTCAAATATGAACATCATATGCTACACTAAAGGAACAAAGTTAAGTAAGCTCTTAGTGGTACTGTGTGCGGAAGAAGACATATTATACAGTCTTCTAATTAGGTCTCAGTTCCTTTATAAACCTGTGCCCTGAACTGTGACCTTCTCTAGTGCCTCCCATTCCCCTGCCTTGTAGGTAGGAAAGGGTGACCACAGGCAGTGAAAATTAAACCTTTCACTGCTCAGGAAGTTTAGCCTCTGCTAAAACATCAGAAGGTTAGGCTATGGTAAAATTTCTTCTGAGGGCAGACCTTTGTAAAAAGAATAAAATGACATGGAATATTTCAAAATGTTTCCTTTTCCCTGATATTTACTTAGTGCAAACATGAGAAGATTTTCTCCAAAATTTTAATGAGAGGCCCTGATTTAATTCTTTGGGATAAATCTGGCAAAAGTAGCTGGGCCCCATGCCTGAGTGAGTGTCTCCCCCTGGAGATTTTAATTCTCAGACTTGTCCACACTGAGTTTCCAGCAATTCATCAATTAAAGTTTACGTTTTTCTTGCCCTGACAGTTTTCTATAGAGGGTTCTGATCCTGCGTTTCTACTGTAGTAGACTGTAATTTCCTGTATCCACCTATGTGTCCCTTCAATTTTAGTGGCAAGAGTTTTCTAGGCAACCTCACTCCTTTGAAAGATCTAAAAATAGTCGTTCATCTTTTAGTTTGTTCAGTGTTTTCATTGTTTTAGGAGACTGGCAAATTCTAAGAACCAACCTAATTTTTAATATAAGGTGTTTCTCACTCTGATGTTCACATACATTAATTTACATTTATATTTGTCTTCTTTTCTGGATTAATTTTATTTCCTAGAAACAAGTATTCCAATGAAATACTTAGCATCAATTTACTGGTGGGTTAAAGGCAGCAGAAGTTTCTTCAGCACACTTCCTTAAAAAATGTAATACCTACTTTTCTATCCTCCAAACAGGGACTGGACCAGGCAGGGACCGCTTTTGCAGGTGTTGTTATAGTCAGTTCTGGTACCATTGCTTAAGAAAACCAGGGTCTGTTGTTTCCCCCTTTCAAGGTGCTGAAACACCGTGTCTGATGATTCTTCTGGTGAGCTTCTACGACATAAACCAGAAGAGGAAGAGGTGCCCAAGCCTAATCCAGACTTCCAGGTTTTCCCCCAAAGAGTCAGGTACATAAGAGATTCTGTCTTAGATCCTACATGCCAGACTTCCACCAAGTGCCAGGTAACTCTAGCCAAGGCAAATAGAAGCTGAACTCATCCAAAATTCCTGATACACATCATTGTAAGATATGATAAACCCTTGTTATTTAAATATACTAAATTTTGAGAGGTTTATTACAAAGTACTGAGTAATAAAGCAGTATTAACTTAGTCTAGCCGGGGGGTTAACAAGTTCTTTCTGCAAGTGATGTAGTGGTAAATATTTGAATTTCAGGCCCTATAATCCCTGAGTTAACTCTTTGATTCTGCCACTTCAGCACAGTAGCAACCCCAGCAATATGTGAATAAGGCATGTGACTGTGCTTCCCTCATAGTTTATTGACAGAAAGAGAGGATAAGCAGACTTGACTCTGGTCATGGTTGACTTCTGGTCTGCACAAGATCCGAATGTCTCTTTCAACAAGCATGTTAGCTACAGGTCAAAGGAGGAACCCATGAAATAAGCCCACTTTTTCTAACTTACCATGGGACCATGAATTTACATTTATTTAAGATTGTTATGACCTTGTTGTTCTCTGGACAATGTTTGTGAACTTATCAGAGATTTGAAAATTAACAACATCATGTTGAGGTATAAAAAATACAACAGTTCATTACTGTAAGCTGTGTTCAAACACCAGAAACTCCTCGTGTGCCCTTGCTTTACATTTCACTCTGTTACATATTTTAAAACTGTAAAGGATTGGACCTATTTTATACTAGCTACACTAAGAATTGCAACACTCAGCTTGAGTTTTGTTTTTGCTAAGCTCCAAAACAGCACATGTAACGTCCTTGAATTTCTTAAACTATGTTTTACCTTATTAACCTTAAAGCCCACAGTGCACTTTCCCAGGTTTGCTTACACCTCGAACACTCACCACTGCAATCACCCTTCGCACCACTGTCCTTCCATTTTCATCCATTTCCTCTGTTTGGAATTTTTTCTTGGGATCAGCCTGAATGACAGAAATTTGTAAAACTCTCACCTCACTGCTGGAAGGGAGCACAGCCACTTCTGACTACAATCCTCACCGATGCGGACTCAGGCTTTCTCTTGTTCCATTGTAGTATATTTTATTTCATGAACTTTTCATATAACCCTAGTTTGTCATTATTAATTGTTGTCTTCTTTTAAGTGAGCATCAGAGCTCACAAATTCACACCATATTTAGAATGATTATATATAATATGTTATTTCAACGACCTACTAGTTTAAAAACATTTACCTGATTTCTATTTTCTTCACTGTATTACTCAGATCCAATGTAAAAAAAATATCATTTCTTCTACATACAAAATATCAAAAATAGATTGGACTCTAAGGAACTTTATTTGGGTTAAACTTTTGTTTGTGATTTTCTGTATTTGTGTTTAGTGCAGTTTTTTGTTCGTTTAAGGTTTTAGAAGCTTTATTAAGGCATGGCACACCAAAGGATCCACTAGTTTGGAAGTAGAGCACTGTGAGTTTTGAAAGATGTATAAGACACTTTACAATCATTATGAAAACTGGGATACAGAGCAGTTTCCACATCCCAAATTCTTATCTTTTCAAGCAGAAGTTTCTGGCAATTTTTGACACACTTTTTATATCTACAGTTTTTTACTAGTTTGTTGTTTTTCCTTTTTCAGAATATCACACAAGTTGGATACTGTCATTTGTAGTGTTTGATGTTTATTTTCTTTTACTTGTTATGAAATGCAGGAGCTGATGCATTTTGTGATCACGGTAGTTCCTTTCTCTGCACTGCTGTGCGGTTTTCCTTCATGGAGATGGGCCATACTTTATACATTAATAAATTGAAAGTCATGTTGCTAGTTTTTATGCAATGTACATGAAGATTGAACCATGTACGAACATTCCTCCTATGGATTGGACTATGTGACCCCACACAAGTGGATAAATTGGAGGTGCAACCCCCAACAATGTTCTGCTGGGACACAGGATGCTGGCTGGTTGATTAAGATAACATGAGCTCGTAAGGCAGAGTGTCAATCTTACTGATGTCATCACAGCCAAGGAAAATCTAGGGGAGGCCTCTCCCTCTTCATGCTTTCAATGAAATGTGACCAGATGAGGTGACAGCTAGAAGACATCTAGAGAGTCAGGAGAAGACTCACCAGCAACTCACCCTGCTGGCGCCATGGCCATAGACATCTATCCTCTAAACTATGAGAAAAGTAATATGTGTTCTACAGAGTACTAGTAAGATGCAAAGAATGAGACATTTGTGTCATTTGTAGGGAAATGAGTGGATAAAATAAATCAGACAAAGAAGCTTAAGAGTCTTAGGGTCTCTCTTCTATGGAAAGCTCAGAGTATAAGTAACTCAAAGAGTAAAATGCAAGATAGATAACGGGAAACGGAGATAGAACTTGACACTGGAACTGGAATCCAGAGATTGAGGGAGAAATGAGGGACTGAAGAGGAAAAGGAGACAGAAAGGGTCGAGGTGCAGTATGAGCGTGTACCGTCCCCACAGTGTGCTCATTACGTGTCACAGGTGTGCGTGCATAATAAAGCGGAGAGAAACACCTGTTGCTTAAGCTGCCGTATCTGTAGTGTTTTGTTATTATAGCCCAGGGCAACTGACAGCATTGCTCTTTAGGGTTTTGTGTGGACATAGTCATCATTCCTGTTTCATATCTAAAAGGCGAAATGCCCAAAGGCAGGATAAGTTTATGTTTCCTGTGAAATTGCTGAACTGTCTCCCTAACAGACTGTGTCTTTGTGCAGTTGCCAGCCATATACGGGGCCTCTTTGTGGCCCTGACCTACAGGGGGACGAGACCTTGCCACCTCTGTGCAGGGTTTTCCACATGTATATATGTGTTATCTGCCTGTAATAATAACATCTCTGCCATGTTCCAACTATTCTAACAGATGTGTGGTAGGATTTTAGGGTGCAGTTCACACCTTTCTAATGACTAGTAGTGCTGACCATTGTGTGTGCTTAGTTGTCACCTGTGTATCAAATACTGATATTTGCATGTCCACCTAGTTTCATTACATTGTTTTCTTTTGACTGTTCATTTTATATATATATGGAGTGAAGCTTTTTTCCTGACAGGATTTTTGCAAATATAATTCTACAAATGAGGTTTTCCTTTTCATTTTGACTGTTTTCTTTTTTCCAAACTAAAAATTTCACTGTGTATAAAGAACAATTTCTACATACACAAAATGATTGCTTTTGAATCTATACAATCTGTGGACTTAAGATCATAAAGACTATTTTTTTCAATAAATTTCATTGTGTGTATTTAAGGTATAAAAATGATATATTACTCATGTATCATAGAATTGTTTCTATAGTAAGCAGAATTACATATTTATCATCTCACATATTTATTCACATTTCTATCTGTTGATAAGTGAGTGGATTTTAGCTGCCCTTGCTAAAGAAAATGGATAAATATATAAGATTATAGTTTTGGTCTTCATGTTGTTCATTAGATCTTTTGCTTGTTCATTCTATATATTTGCTCTTTCATATTCTTTTTTTGTGGGGGAAGTCTCCCTATGCAGAAGTCTCCCTATGCAGTTCAGGCTAGCCTTGAGCTCACTTTGTAACCCAGACTGGTCTCGAACTCACGACGATCCTCCTACCTCAGCCTCGCGAGTGCTGGGACTATAGGTGTGCGTCACCACACCTGGCTGCTGTTTCATATTCTTCAACCCATGGATCTCGGTTTGTTTCCTTTCACCCTGACCATGCAAACCATCTCAGAAGTATATCTGTATTCTCACAGCAGTTTTATTCATAGTTTTCAACATATGGGAAAAAAGCACGAGTATTTATCAGTGGAAAAATTGATAAAAGACTGACATGAACAGGATATATATATATCCAAAATCAACGTACAGGTGCAACTAAGCATACGAAACGTATTCAACACTTTCAATTATTAGAAAAATATGAGAAATTAGAAAAATATACTACATATTCATATTACAACTTCAATAATTTGAGGTTTTCCATTGGCCTATAACTATCTGTAATTATCTTTCAGATAATGTTTCTCTGTAATCACAGTAGAATCTGTTATTCCTTTAGTTTTTGTGTATGAACATCAACAGCCCCAGAAACATTCGATAAAAATACTGTTATCTTTGGGATGCTTTCATATCTTGATCAAAACTTGATTGATTTTATTCCTATGGCCCTATATTGGCATTTTCCTTACAGTTCCACTGATATGTGTTCATCTTCCCTTCACTGCCACACTGTCTTGGTGATCGCTGTTTCCGTATAGCCCTTAAAATCATGTACATTGAGTTCTCCAATTATTTTATCCATCTGAGTCATTTTGCCTATTCTGGTTCACTGTCTTTCTGTATACATTTTAAATGTTCAACTTTGTGGTGTCTAATTCCACACAAAAGTAGGACAGAAAAGACATTGCCAAATTATAACAGTTGAGGAGGAGGTCATTCTCTGGATTTTTTAAAGTTAAAAATATTCTCATGCTTTTATGTTATAAAAAAACAAAATTTCATAACTGTAAAAGACTAACAGTAGTACACCAGGTATTATTATCTTATAAGTGGTTACTCAGAGTACAAGACATAAACAAAATTCTTACAAAAAAGAAAAAGTGAGAAAGCATAAAACTTTCTTTTCAATTATCTAAGATATAGTAGTATAAGTGAAGCAAATAGTATAAAACTATTTTTAAAACAATGAAATATATAATTTCAGGATGTTTTTTATGTAGAGAGCTGCCATTTATCCTGAAGCATCACACCAACTGCAGTGCATAGTTCTTGGTCTGTCTGTTTTGTTCTTTAACTTCAATATTTTTGAATTTTCTGAGTTCATAATGATTACATTCTCTGTGGACATTGCCACGTGTATGTAACACAGAACATCTTAATTCTGTTTCTCATCCATTACCCTCCTCCGTGCCTTACCCCTGTGCATGTCTCTAGGTACCTTTCTGATTTGCAACAGATCAGTTTCCCTGTGTCCTGTTACATACCTTTTATTTTGCTCTTTACAGTTTGGATTCCTCATGGAAGAGAAACTATGCACTAATTCAGCTTAAGTGTCACTTCTATCTCATTTAAGATGACAGTTCCCAGGTGTATCCATTTTCCTAAAACGGCCTCAAATTTACCCTTCTTCATGACAGAATAGTGCTTCCTTATCCTTTTGTAATCCTTCCTTTTATTAATGGATTTATAAGCCTCTCCCAAGATTTAGGTATTATGAATCGTGGTATTATAAACATGAGCATTCATGTATTATTCTCACAGAATGTCTTTAATTCCTTCAGGCAGACGCCAAGGTGGCGAATTGCTTATTCAATTGGAATTTCTAGTTTTAGTTCTTCTAAGGAAATCTCCATGCTGATTTCCATAAAGGTTGTGCTAATTTACATTCTTACTAACAATTTAGAAGGGTTTCTTTTCCACCCACAGCCTTACTAGTGTTTGCTATTGTTTGACTTCTTTCTCTCTTTTTCTCTTTCTTTTTCTCTTTCTTTTTCTCTTTCTTTCTTTCTTCCTTCCTTCCTTCCTTCCTTCCTTCCTTCCTTCCTTCTTTCCTTCCTTTTTTATTTTTGTCTTTTTGAGACAAGATTTCACTATGGCATTCAGATTGCCTTTGAACTCACTTGGTAGCCTAGACTGGCACTGAACGCACAGCAATCCTCTGGCCTCAGACTCTGTAGTGCTGATATTGTAGGTGTACACCACCACGCCCGGCTGATTTCTTCACAGTAACCATTCTTTTTTTGTTCTTTTAAAATTTCTTCTTTCAGTACAGTCTAGTTGTTAACATATAGAAAATAGATATGCTTTGTTCTACTTATACCTCACATTTCCTATCTATAGTACTATCTAAGCAGTGATTATTTCGTCTTTCTGTGTACTGACACTGAATATTTCTAGGTTAAAACCATTAGCACCTGAAAATTTACCAGGGAAGAATATTTACATCATTATTGCATTTTCCTTAAAGTTTTATAGCTATTCAATCACTTTATAATACATTGTTACTAGTTGTATTTTTTTGTTTTGGCAATATTTGCTCGTATCATCTAAAGTACAAATTTATGTATAGTTAGATGTGTAGAGTTATTGTAGTATTTCCTACTCCTTCTTGGATATGCCTCTAAATATATGTTCTATGGGAACTTGAAAAATTGTTGTGCTATTTTTGAGTAGAGCATTCTATAAATGTCACTTGTTGAATTGTTCTACCTGCTCATTTTTGCCTAATTGTTCACTTGATTGGTCAGAAATAAATATTTAAGTCTCCAAGTATAATTTTATGTTTGTCTGTTTCTCTATACTTCCATCACATACTTCTATCTAAATACTTATAATTTCTGTTTCTTTAGAGAACTTCAGTTAATTATATCATTCCCCTAAGTATGATTCTCTTGTTTTGCCTCATATTATAATGTCTTGAGCCTCTTCATTCCAGAAAAATATTATTACTGGATAATAGATTCTGGTTGGACAGTTATTTTAGTTTTCACATTTGAAAAATGTGACATTTCCGCTTGGCCTCTATGTTTTCTGATAAATCCATGACATTTAAATTGTTTTGATCTCTGAGGCAATTTATATTTAATTTTCACATATTCTTCGTGTCTTCTGTTGAGACCTATTATATTGGGTGCACACTGTTCCTTTAATGCAGTTCTTCTGGTGTCCAGTGGCGCCTTAACCTCCCCCTCTTCCGGCACTTCGAGCACTTCTGCTGCTACATCCTGCCTTCGGGGCCAGGTCCGAGGAGAAAAGGGGGAAAGTAAGCACATGCAGCTTCTGTGGGCACCTTTCCATGACCTGCTTGCTCTTGTTTATCTTTCTGTCTTCTCGGAGAATTGTTTTTGAATTTCATCCTATTTCATTGTAATCAGTAAGAGAACCCACAGTGGATATATTCTACCACGTTAGAGACAGCACACCCTGGTGTGTTTCATTTCTGACAAATCAGTTGGTTCTGAAAATATTATTTATTCCATTGAAGACATTTTTACAAAGTATAGTCACACTGGAAGGGAGAATGACTGTAAGAAAAGAAACTAAATAACATGAATGAATATTAATTATTAACATTTTTGTTGCTTCTACTCCTGAGGATAGATTATCTAGTAGATAGTTTATCTACTGCAATAAAAGTCAGCTTTAGCCATCAATACTTCAGTTTTTGAAAACTTTCCTTAATGTAGATCTTTTAAAAATCATGCCACTTTTATGGTAATGTATCACATGCTATTTGATCATAATAATAATTGACACAGTCAGTCTGGTGGATAAAATTTCACAAAACAATAAATTAGAAGGACATTAAATAAACCATAAGTATGATTCTCCCCTTTTCATTTTATTTGTAGTATTTGGGATGCTCAGCTCATTACAATTCTGAGACTGTTGTTAACAAAGATTAACACTGTCTTTCTTTAGATTCAGCATACATATAAAATTAAATATATGTTCTCATCCATCCTTCGCTTATAATCCAAACAGAAAAAACTGTATGATATATTAAAAGGGTTATTACAAAAGCTGAACATAACCTCCAAACAGATTAAAAGAACATATCTATTATTAATCCTGATGTTACCAAGCATATTAAATGTTGTTTTACCTGCTACAAATAATTGAACTCGAATAAGCACTGTATGTGCAAATACTGAGAATTAGGCACACTGTTGATTAATGTAATAGATGTTTTGCCATCTGACAGCCTTAAAGCAGTTCTACAAACCTGCTTACATATTTATACACAAAAATAATGTTAAACAGCATTTCAAATTTTAGCTTTATATTATCTTTCTATAGTTTTTCAGAATATAAACATCTGTGACTCTATTATTTTTTCAAAGGGATAATCGATTATTGCATTTAATAATTTATCAGCCTTGATTAAAGTTATTTTTTTATCTATTAATTTAGGCAGAAAATATGACTTGGCAATTACTAAAGGAGTTTAAATTATGAAGGAGAAAAATATAGTTCCTGGACTTCAAGAAATGTAATTAAAATGAAAAACATTCTATACTGAAGAAATATCACATCACCAGGAAGATATGTTAAATAACCTTGGGCAACGAAAATTCTGCCATTTATTTTAACTCAGCTATCAAATCATTCTAACATTACACTTTCTCAAGCTCCTGAAGCACTGTTAAATTAGTACTGCAGACATTAGAACTGTGTACCAAAAACAGGATGGGAGAGTCTCTCATGCATAAAATACTAGGAGTTACCTTGTTAGTAGTAAGCTCACTAACTGCTAATGAGGTAAAGGGATTATCTCACCTTAAAAATAATAAATGAATATTTTACACTGGAATTATATAATTTTAATAATACATTAATACATTATGTAATATTTAAAAGATATATAATGAACTGGAATTAGAAATTTTATGTTGTCATACTACTGTATACTGGTTTAAGTATACCTGAGTTTTGTAATATGTATTTTCTTTAATGAAAGATAAAATCTTTCATGATGAAGCCACTCAAAACATATGAAATGAGAAATTAATCCAAAGAAGGTATCTGAGTGTAGACATGAGTCAGTTCCTCAATCACTGACTGGCTGTCATTGAGAAAGCTAGATATATTATTGCTCCACAATCACAAAACAATTTTTAAAAGAATGGAAAAGAAAAGATATCTCTTATTCAAGTAATTGTCCCCTGAGATCCTATATTCAATAACCTTCTCATGGTCATGCTAGCACATGTACTAATACATACTCATGATTAAAAATTTTTAGAAAATATGGAATATCAAAAATTGTTAGAAATTTATAAACTATTTGTACATTTTTGGAGTTAGTTTTTGTTGTTCTGCTTTGCTTTATTTCATTTTTCTTTTCGTTTGTTTTATTTAGTTTCATATGGTTTTGGTGTTGGCAGTACATAGGACTAAAACCATGGTTACCCTATCACTGTTCTATGTTTGACTTATTTGTTTATTTATTTATTTACACAGTATTTTGGGACAGGGTCTTTCCCAGGCTGTCCTCAGTAGCTGAGTTTGCGGGCATGCTGCACTGTGCCAGCCCAAGTTTTAGAATTTCTGTTGAGACCTCACTATGTAGGCATGAAGGATTGAATCGTGGGCCACCTGGCTGAGTTTCGTGTCCACGTCCACTGCCTGCTGCTCAGTCATTAGCATTTGACTCCAAAAAAGAGATTTCTGTTCACATAGTTAATCTCTTTGCCATGGAAAGCCCTCCCAGTAATGTTCCTAGGGTCAGTCATCGATCATCTCATTATTATAAATTATCTGTTGTGATCTGATAGTCTCAGGATGATTAACACTCCAGCCAGTTAGGAAATTACCATATTTTATGTTACCTCCCAACAACGTAGTAAAAATGACAGGCCAGTTGTTCCATTGTATTAGGCACACAATGAAAGAATCTAGAAAGTATCTGAATCAGGTTAATATTAGGACTTCGTCAGAAGAAGAATTTCAACCTTAGACTACAGTGATAAAATTCAAATGATAGATATTAATGCTTTTGCCCTGAATTGCACACCGATGAGCACAGAAAGAGATGTTGAAATTGAGTAAGCATGGAGGGAACTATTACTCTATTGTTGGCTTTTGAGCATTGATTTCTCATTCAGTTGTGCGGGGTGGGGGGTCAATGTGGTTCACACTTTATATTAGGCTAAGTTAATTTGTAAGGATGAGATCTGCAGTGCCTTGAAAGCTCTGACATCTGCCCCACATTTTCTCCAATGGAGCGATAAGAAATCCAGTAGAGTAGGCTTAAGAAGGAATGGTAAGAAAAAACACAGACATTGCAGGATTTTGCCCTTCCGAACATTTTGCTTCTTCAGTTGGCAGATACCAATCCCCCGAGAAATCGTAATTTCACTTTCCAAGGCCATGTTGAAAAACTTTTGTCCCTGCAGTTGGAAGTGACTGTGGTAAAGCTAGACAAGGTAGACTCAGACTGGACCTCACATCTCTCTGACCCTGAATTTCCATCACATTCAGGTATGAGAGAATCGCTGTGATCTGGAGCATGAAGAAATTCAGAGCAATGACAGGTCCCTTCGTTCTGCTAGCCCTTGGCATTGTATTTCATTCTGCCGTTCTTTCAAACTGATCTTTTTTTATGAGTGCATGCTTTCAGTACACAATGTTGGCATTCTTTTGGTGGAGTTGGCATACGTAAGTCAGGTGGCCATGAATAACACCACACATATATACCAGAATACTTCAAATACTTTTCTGTATTAACTCATGCTATTCTTTCAATAATCCTTTAAACTGGTTTTTTAGGCAGCATTTTACCAGTAACTAAACTGAGGCACATGAAGTCAAATTTTTCAAACTAACACAGTCATTGAATCTGTAAATCTTAGAAGCTAAGTCAGTAAATCTTAGAAGCAAAGTATTTATCCAAATACACCACATCCAAATTCTGTATTATTCACCATTATTATGAAGCAAAATTAATATAAGATGTGTAAAAGCTAATCTACTTAAATACATTATTATATGTTTGAAGCACAAAATTAGTTAATGAAAATAATACACACAACTTAATCCCTTTCCTTCAGTTCCTCTTTCCTTGCTTTCCTCCCCTCCCCTTTCACTCTTCTCCCTTTCTGTCCTCTTTTCTCCTGTCTTCCCTCCTCCTCCTTCCTCTCTCTGTCTCTGTCTGTCTATCTCCTTCAAGCTGAGGACTAATTTTAAATGTTTTGTTGACCCTATTTCACATACACTTTTTTTTTCAATTTAGAAAACTCATTTTTGTTAGTGGAGTTTCCTGCGGAATCCATTGCGTGCTCGGCCTGATGCGTGCACGTCTTTCAGAGCTCTCCTTGCCTTAGCATCTGTGACTCTAACCTCTCTGATTCTCATCCTATCTCATATCTTACTTTTGCCCTCATTGGCAGTGGGGTTACAACTATTTTTATGCTCACACTTTCCATATAAATATGTGACAACATTTTAGATAATAGCCCTTTGTAGATGAAAAATTGAGCAAAGTGAGTGGTATTAGCAAAGAAATTTGAAAAATGAGTAGTAAGTTAATAAAGAAGAAATAGATGGAAAATTACCTCTGAAGATGCAAACAAAGAGTTAATTCAAGCTATAATTTTGTTAAAGTTAAAAGGGGAAAAAGGAATATGCATTTATGAAGTAGTATATACCTTTCTTACTAGAGAAAAGAGTGAGTACTTTCACTTTCTTCCCTGTCTTTTAACTGGAGTTATGGTATCTCCAGTATGACATAAAGTTACTTCTAATGAGATAAAGAATGACTGAAGCTAATTAACCTCTCATTAAGAATCCTGGAGGGATTTAAGAACATGCAGAATTCTTAGTTAGGAGGAGGACAAAGAGTTAAGTGAGTAACACTCTGTCATGCAACTTCTACAGTGGTTATAGTGCAACAAATGTAACAACTAGGACATTTATACTGCAACTACACTGCTACTTTGTTCTCATATACAGGCTCTATTTGAATACAATTTGGGGGAGGAGAAAGGAAGAAAAGAAAGAAAAAAGATTGAGGTTGCTCTATTCTATGTTCAACTAAGAGATGACTTCGGTGGGTGATCGTCAATGATGCTCCCTTCTGATTACTTCTGAAGCTGCTCACTGGAACAGTCAGTGACTATTAGTATAAAACATTGTTTGAATTTTATAGGGTCAGTAGGAAAGCATGACGTTACAAGAAAGAGTCACTTTAATGGCCAGAAAATAACTGGCTAGTGAATTGTTAATTCCTTGAAATTCACTGGGCATGTAAAATACATGAATCAATAGGACTTGCATTAAAGGATGGAACTAGAACTACAGTGGTTTATAAACATATATGCTCAATTGTTAAGAAAATTTAAAGTCTTATTAAATATACTTACATATCCATATATTAATTTACAATTTCTGTATACAGAAATATGAAAACAGAATAAAAACAAAACTTTTAAAACAATGAACTCTATTTCTACCTTACCTAAATATATAATACTTAATACTATGGCAATACTTGGGAATCCTTAACAAATACCCAAATATGAGCAAAGTTTTCCAACACAATAGCTTCCTATTCCACTAAACATCATTGAGGTTTTCAATAATTACTGTCTGATTGCACAAGTGATTATATATATATTTGCACACAGAACAACACAGATATATATGTATGTACTGTCCACATGCAGTATCATCTACCGTTATAGGAAAACTTCTTTATATAATACTTTTCTATAAAATAAACTATCATTTAAGTTATTAACATTATCATGAAATTGCTCTGCGTTGTACCTTATGTGGAGAGGATAGCTCATTAGTTCTCAAAAATGAAAGGCATTTTTAATGAACTGATAATCTACACTGCATAATGTATCTCAATAATGGCAGTGTAAGAAAATCTCCAAAAGATGGTAAAATATATACTTTGACACTGATTCTATATGTACAAAGCAAAGTACTCTGATCCCAAATTGTCAGTGTGAGTTTTTGTTTCAATTTATAAAGACCAAATTCACATTTTTGAAGTGAGTTATTATTGCATATCTTCATTTAAGGTCAGGCAAAATTTTGAACATGTTAATCAAAGGGAATACTTATTGTCATATCTCACTTCTGACATTTAAGAAAAACTCTTCATGCAAATTAACTATGTGACTGAACTACCAAAGGACTGTATCAAATACTTAGCGCAGAAATACAATGAACTCCTCTATATTGACTGAAGTCCTTCATGTGCCTCTCTCAAGTGCAAATTAGACTTAGATTTCTCCTCTTTGAAGCAGAGTTACCCTTGTACTTATGCTGCTTAAAGCATACTGATGTCTATCATGAGGCAAAATTAAAGTATCACTTTAAAATATTTCCAGGCCCAGGGCTTTTCTTTCTAAAAAGAAAAAAAAAATGCCCAATCCAGAAGAAATGTTACATTCATTAAGCTATTTTTTAGAACTTATAATTGGCTTTTTAAAACTTGAAATATCAGTTCATTTCACCCTGAGATAATTTCCTTCAACTAGGTGACTTCATTATCACATTTGATTTTTAATGATTAACTACCTATTTTGCTCTAATTTAGAGTCTATTTATTATACAAATTGTCCTCGTCAAATTGGATATAATTGGAATGGAGGTTGTTCCCACTTGTGTTTATGAATCCGAAAAGCAGGGGATGTTAGCAAATAAGCCCTGAACCCCACACCCTCAGCTGTACGCGTTTTGAGGAGACTCTGACCGTCAGGGGGAGCAGCTGCTTGTTGTCACGAGAGTTCACCTTGCTAAAGTGACCATCCAAATCTAAGAGTCTTTTATTTATCTAAGTGCCTACTACCTATCAGGTAGAGCGGAAAATAGTATGTTGTTTAATCAAGAGTCTTTTCCCAGAACAAGCGCATAAAGTCAGAATACTAGACAAGGCCAGCACGACACAGAGAGAACAGCGAGTGTGTTATCCTGGTTTAGCTCCTGTTATATCTCATTCTAAAGCTGCGCTGTTCGTTCAATAATAAGTAGAACATGGTATTCACCTTTAGAGACCCCTCTTTTGATGTGAAGGATTTGTCTTTGATCATGTCACTTTTTTCTCTCTTGATTTCAAATTTGACTGCCTTTTAATGCACTAAAGAGCAAAAACAAAATATTATTGCACAGTTCTGTGAGATCATGTCATTAATCTGTTTTCCAATTTTGGTATAATTATCTCCTATTATGGTGCAATAAACATAACAATGAAACTTCACCTTATGTTTTAATTCCTACCTTAATTTCGAAAAGTGGTCAATTTGGTCATAATTATATTTTTGTTGGAATAAATCTGGATGTTATTGTTTCTCCAATACAAGCTACCTATGAGGTGCAGAAAACATTCATTTGAAAACACAATTTATAAATTTTCATTACATTTATGTAAAGTCACAGACTTTACGTGAGACTTTACAAGTATATGCTGGGAACCTCATAAGATGTGGTCTCCGAATTAATGCCAGTGTGGGCAAAATAGAAAGAGAGAACAGTAACGTCTAGGAAAATAATGAAGCTACTTTGCAGTCCATCAGTACTGAGATGGTCCCTCGGGTAGTTCTAGACCAAAGATACCTACAAAATCGACCCTGGAAAAGGCATGGTGACCAGATCACACAGTGTTCAGGCAGGGGACACAGGCAATCTTAGAAGTAGTAGTACCACCTTGGGCTAACAAATCTCTTCAGCCATGGGTGGTTCCATAAAGCTATAAAGAAAGATAAACTCAAGGCTTTTATAGGTAAATGGATGCAAATAGAGACCATACTCATAAGTGAAATAAATCTGACCCATATGTGTAAACATCGTATTGTATTCATAGTGTAGGAACCTGAAAGAGTAAATAAATTCTGAATGGTACAATAAATATTATGAAAGGAAAAGAAAATGTTCAACAGGAAAGGATGGCTGAGATAAGGGAAAGGCGAAAAGGAAGAAAGAAGAGAATATATTATATACATATATATATATACACACACACACATATATATATATGCACACACACACACACACATATATACACACAAACACACCAGCTAAGATAACTATACTACTGATTTTGAGTGTTTATTGAAAGCAACAATTACTGCTTAATTTTTTTAACCAATTTTGCATGCTTATATCTGGTGATCAACAACTACTCTTAAGGCAACAATATACAATATAACATCAATTGTTGAATGCATGTTATCTTGGTTTTTGAAATTCTGTATTGTCTGTAATGTTTTTTATTATTTTTACTCCCTTTAAAATGCAAACAGAACACCCAAGAGTCTAGCACCATTTTCAGCTCTCTTAATATCAAGAACACAGGAGCACGGGCGAAGCGGCCTCTTGAGCTGATTACTCATATTGGGCGAGGAATATTCATTTTTATTATTTTTGGAATTAAGATGTCGGGATATATTTGTTCCCTGAAATTTCAAATACTTCTTTCACATCACAAAATCCAGTGTCCTGTAGCTGAGACATGCCATTAATCTAAATAGCGCATTCTGATCCCTTCTTTTCTGTGTATGATTCTTTGGCAAATCTCATTTGTACACCTGGTTTTAAACAGATGTGGTTATCAGCTAGACTATTGTTCAGTTAGTCATGTATCTATTGAAAGAGGTAGAGGATTTCTTAAATGCAAGAGTGAATTTAACCAAGTAGGTTGCAAATAGCTACTGAAATCTTGACAGGACTATAATTAAGAGGAAATAAAAAACTCCTACTGGTATGCCTTTGGCTAGATTATCAGAAGCAAGACATTTTTCCCCATTTCAATCCAACTATTTGGGAAGATATAGCAGTACACAACAATCAATTTTCATGGATAAATAAATTCACTGTGAAAATATAAAGTAGCATAAAACAAAAAGCAGAACTCACATTGACAGGATAATTAGAAAAATCAAAGACTTATAGTACAATGAAATGTGGAAAAGTGATGGAAATAAGAAGCATTATGCATTAAATAACTGAGCCAAATCGAAAAGTTAGTGTTTAATATAGCGTCACTGGGCAGTTTTCCTGAAAAATGCTAAGCAATAGTTATAGGTTTTAGAGACTATACTAGTTGCTGGGACAAATTTAAAGGAGAAAAGATTGATTCTTCACAATTTGTAGTGTTTTCATCCAATAGAGGTTGGCTCCATGATAGGACAACAAGGCCAAGGAAGATTACAGCAGAACATATGCATGTGGCACCATGGCCAGGAAGTGAACAAGAAGGGAGGAGATGGGAAAGGAGAGACATTTCCCAGCCATACCCACAGTGACCCATCTCTTCCATCCAGGCCTCACCGCCTCATAGCAAGTGTTATGGTTGATACATTGTGTCAATGTGGGGAATCTAGAGGTTTGGCTGAGTGATTCAGCAGGAAGCCAGGGTGCTTACTTTGTACACATCCTGAGCCTGTGGAAGAGGAAGACATGGAGACTGTAGTGTGAGAGCTACACAATCCCTGGGTGGGGATAGGCTGTTTACAATGTAAGGGGAGGAGAGAGGCTGCTTGCAGCCATTCCTCCCTTCTGCTGGTTGTTTTTGCTGTGCTCTGCTGCCATGAACTATTGCCCTCTGCCATGTGCCACTCTGCCTCTGAGCCAGCCAAGTATGGACTGAAACCTCCACAAACTGTAAGATAAATAAACCTTTCCTTCCTCCATTTTGGGTGTTGGGTATTTTGTCTCAGCAACGAGAAAAAGTAACCATGACAGCAAGTTAACTATAAACCCCATAATCCAATCACATTTTCAAAACACCCTCATATAAACACATGATGCTTTGAAGTTCATCTAGTTATAAGCTGTAACATAGAGGAAGACAATTCTTTTCTATGTACCTGAAAACTACCTTTAAAAATGACACAGGAGAGTTAAGATAATTTTACAGCGATTTTTTCTTAGTTCCTTGAAAAGAATGCTTTGTGCTAGTACTGTTTAGACAAGATACCATGCCTATATCTTATACTCTGATTAACTAACTTGAAGACAACTATGTGTAATGTATCAACTATTGGAACAGGCCTACTAACCTGTTTCAGTTTTGTTTTTCTTTTTTTCTCTGTAAACTAAATTTTTTAAAATGCACAAAATGTAGAACACGTTTTTATTTCACCTCCCCATCTCTAGTAGACCTGTTTGCAACTGACAGAGTGTTAGTCATTCTAGCCACAATATTTGGAGCATTGCCACTTGAAAACATTTGAAGAAAAGTTACCAACCAGACACCCTGGAAATGTCAATAGTCTTTTATATAAAGAATCCAATGGATAGTAGAAAATATTTAAAAGCAGAAGTGATACTTATTAATATACATATTCATTTGAATGTAAAAGTGATGATGTCATATGCACGCCATCCAGGAAGCCAGACAAGCTTAAGAAAACTGTATTACTTTTCTGGATGAAAATGAGACCATTGTACGTTTTACATGTTTTGATGTGAAGCACTGTTCAGAGTTACTAGTTGGATGGAAAAACAAAAAATATTACCCGAGGTGGGATAGCCTCAAAGTTATTCAGCTATTTCAAATATTTTATTTTATATATTTCATCGTTTAATTGTGGTGCATGGGGGCCAGGGATTTAGCTCAGTGGAATAAGCACCTGCCTGTTCCTCCATCATCCTTCTATTGGTCCCTTTCTCATTTGAAAAAGACCTGTTGCCCTCTTTTCTACACTCTATCTTTTATTTTGGCCTTTGATTTATTCATAGAGTTTCTTGTAGAAGAGGAGCCTTATGATATTTAAGCTTGCGTGTTTGACTTATTTCACCTCACGTCATGGTGTTAATGTGCATCCATTCTACCACAGACAACTCAAGTTTATTCTTTATAGCACAGTAGTACTCACTCCATTGTGTATAAATACCACATTTTTAAATCCATTCATCTGTTCACAGACATATAGGCCTCTTCTAAGATTTAGCTATAAATCTTATGCTGTTATAAACATCGATTGCATGTATCACTATAATGTGTCTTTAATACTTTTGAAAGGGCACCTAGAAGAAGAGTACTTCAGTCCAGTGGAATTTCTAGCTTCAGTTTAACTTCCATATTGATACCCATAGTGATTGTACTTTTGTGGTTCACATTCCAACAATGTAGAAGGGTCCCTTTCTCCCCTTTATCTCACCAACATTTTTTATTATTTGATTTCTTGATGATAGTCATTGTTTCTGGGGTAAAATGGAATATCAGTGTTATTTTAATTTGCATTTCTGTAATGATCGGAGATGTGGAGCATCGTTTTTATATATTTATTGGCCTTTTGTAATTCTTCTTAGAAGGGTCTATTCATTTCAATTACCCATGGTTTTATTGCCTTTATTGAGTATTTTATTTGGGGGGATTCTAATTATTTTGAGTTCTTTGCAAATTCTAGATATTGGTTCTGTGTCTGAGATGTACCTAGGAAAAGCTTTTCCCCTTCTGTAGGTTGTTGCATCATCCTTTTGTCTTTTTTGTCTTTTTGACATAGGATTTCACTCTGCAATTCCAGCTGCTACTGAACTCATTCTAGCTCAGGCTGCCCTCAAACTCACAGCGACCCTTCTTCCTCAGCCTTGCAAGAGCTGGAATAACAGGCATGCGCCACTGCGCCTGGCCCTCATTACTCTCGTTTCCTGTGTTATACTGCAGCTTTTTAATTTGAAATACTCCTATTTGCTGATATTTGATGTTACTTCTTTTACAATTCATGTTTTGTTCAAAAAGACCTTCCTTGTGCCTGTGTCTTCAAGGGTTTTACATATATTTGTCTTGTAGCACATTTAAAAAAGAAGACAAAAAGAAAGAAAACAAAACAAAACAAAAGAAGAGAAAACAAAAGTGGGGGGAGAAACAAAACAATTACAAAACTGATAATGAAAGCAAAAATAAGAATTGAGTCTAACAAACAGTCCACATGGCTTTGAATATGTCTTCTTTCCAGGTGTTGGATCATGAGTATGCATCAGAGATGAGGGAGGGATAGTGATTCACTGCAAAGACCTATTTTCTTTCCACACTCACATTTTTTGTGTGAATGCTGGTTGCCAGCATTTCACACTAGGCACAGTTGTTCAATGGTCTCTGCCCTTTAACAATAGTCACTTTAGTAGCACCTGTTTGCATGTTCCTTTGTGCTCCCTAAGTCATAACTTTCTCTGCCTAAGTTCATGACCTTTGAATTTATGAGCCCCTCTCCCCTACCACTCCATTGCTTCTCTGTCCATACACTTCCAGCTATGGGAATGGTCCTGACTGAGGTGTATTCCTGTGTCTATTTGTGGATAAGGAAACAGACCACAGAGCTCTGCGCTGCACTTTGGCAGTTGAGCAGAGGTTCAAGCAGACTGACAACCCTTCTGAATGCAACACACGATCTGCCTGGCTTCTTAGTGTGGGAGATGGTGCCCCTGTGTCCTCCTGACCTGAGATTAAACTTCTCAGGATAGAGGGTCTATGTCTAGCCCATACCCTCTCCACAACTGTCCCTTGTGGCCATCTCCCACTTAGTCCCCGTGGCAGGGTGACACCAGAAACTCTGGAAAGTGTTGTTCTGTAATAGCTTTGTAGCAAAAATTTTAGACAAGGAAGGAAATGGAAATAAGCACATTGCCAAATGTTGTCAAAAACTCCCAAGTCACTAGTCTTTCTTCAATATTTTATAGTAGGTTCTGTTAACTTTTTGCATCTGCAAAAGAGTGCTGGTACTTTTCAGAAACCCAGTTTCTAAATATTCATTTAAGCATATGTTGAGTGTTAAAGAAGAATTTTTATTTTGCAATACACTTTTGGAAACAAGGAAAACAAATGATATATTAAAAACTATGAATAATATCTTTTCCACTTAAAACTGCTGAAGGTGATATCCCCACTCCAAACTCACACAGAAAACATTTCATTGTACATCTCACCTAGCTGTGCTACATGAACAAGGGGGATGAGTGCAGATGTCTTTATGACTCTTGGCTTTTTCTGTGAATGTCCACTAGCACCAGTGCCTTTGCTAATCACACCAAATTAGTTTTCCTATTGGATGGAAATCTTGATTTCACAGTCAAGGTCAAAAGAAGGTCTTGATTAAAGAAAGTCCCCGAGGAAACTGCAGAATGGTAGTTAATATCTTTGTCTAGGTGATAAATGGTGAGTGATGGTTTAAAAATAGAGCACAGTATAAAATTTTTTGCACATAAATATTCCTTGCTTCTTGAAAAGATTTGCTTTATTTCAAAATGAATCAAGAAAGAGGAACTATTTCAGTCCTTCACTGTCCTGGATAATTTTGGCCATATAATTATAAGATCTATCAATTCTCAAGACCCTGAGGTCACCATTATAGATGCCGTGTTAAAGCCCATGTGGTCTTTTCCACACTGCCATTTTGGAAGAGGAGACAGGGATTTAAATTATGCAAACTTTGGAAAGCTGGAAAAGTGCTTCTTCAAGATGGAACTGATAACTACAAAGTCTTGTCAATTGCTCTGTGGACAGAAATCTCCAGACGCCTGAAAACAAAGAACACTTTAAAATATTTCCTTCAGTTGACTTTAGAATTGAAATGCAGATCCTTAACACCTCCCTTACTAATAGAGACAGCATTCACAAGGCAGCCCTAATCAAATTGACTTTAGCCCCAAGGATTTAGGAAAAAGAAACATTGTGACATTAACTTAATTTAAAACACTCAAAAAGAATATAGGCATCATTTGACACAATGCTACCTTCAACCGCAAAGAGTAGCAGGAGAGTTCTGAGTATATTGGAAGCTACATTCATGAGCAAGCTTTGCATTTTTCCAAATTCATAAAATATGCTACATCTTATAATGTGTAAGATCACTGGTACTTAACTTCAGCAGTGTCCAGAGAAATTGCCACCTAAATGTTTTTGACTCCTTAGCATGGCGCTTCATATATATACATATACTTTCTTCCTTATAAAAATAACATTTTTGTCTAATTTCATAATTTATAATAATTATAATGATATGCTTTCCACATTTTTCCAAATGAAAAATAAGTGACACCAGGATCTGGATTGAGTTGTTTAGGTAACACAATTAAGAAGTGGTGACCCAAGACATCCACAAGTGTCTACTTGTCCTAAAGGGCTTATTTTTCTGCTTCTTTTTGAAGGAGAGGAGGACAAAGGATTCACAGAAACCTGAGAGATGGATAAGTACTAAGCAGTCCCTTACTAGACAGAGGCTTTAAAAGGGTCTGTGTTAGAGTGCGGTCTTGAAACAAGAGAGGTACTGTGTTTCATTATGAAGAAAAAAGCATCCAATTAGTAACACAAAAAATAAGCAGAAACTAAAAGGTCTATTGATAAGGACAAGCTGAGTCACCAGGTACAGCTTCTACATGAGATTTTAAAAGATTATCAGTAGGGCCATCTGAGCGGAGGAAAGAAGAGAAAGCGGACAGCTGGAAGTTTTTGCTATAGGATGTTGCTGCACTAAACTTAGTTTTGAGAAAAATACAATTAGAGCACATATGCTAAGACTTTGAAAACTTTTTATCAGTACATGCTTGCAGTGCGTGATGCTCGCGTTCCTCGTGGGGAGTCAGTATACATGAATGGAATGTGTCTTAATTCACTCTTTTCATCTCCTTGCTCTCCCTCTCTTCCCCTTCCCTCCGTTTGTTAATTCCCTTCCCTTTTAAGAAATATCTGTTTCCCTACCTCCTGTTATCTTTTCTTTTGCTCTTTATTTGTATTTTTGTTTCTCATATAAGCTTGTGTGTCTCAACTCTTACTTACCCACCATCATAGTCTCAAGGTGCATCCGTATTCCAACAAATGACTCAAGCTGATCTTTCTTAATGGCAGAGTAGTACTCCGTGGTGCTAAGCACCACATTTTCTTTATCCATTCATCTGTCAATGGACATAGGGGCTGCTTCCAAGAATTAGCTATTATGAATTGTGCCACTATAAATACGGGTATGCATGTATCTGTGTAATATGATAGCTTTAAGTCTTTGGGGAAGATATCCAGAAAAGGAATTAAATCAAATTTCTTTAGCTTTTTGAGGAATTGCCATACTGATTTCCATATTCGTTGTATTCATTTACATTTTAAGCTACATGGCAGAAAGTGTTTATTTTCCTTTAGCCTTGTCAGGATTTTTGTTATTTGATTTCTTGACGGCAATTCTTTCTGGGGTAAAGGGTGATCTCAGTGTTGCTTTAATTTGCGTTTGTCTAGTGACCAATTTTGTTGAACACTTCATATATTTATTGGCTATTTCTACTTGGTCTTTGAGAAGTATCTATTCATTTCATCAGCTTGTTTTTTCATTGGTTCCTTTATTTGGTGGTGTGATTCTTTTTGTTCGTTATGTATTTTAGACATTAGTCCTCTCTAAGGAATTCTGTAAGTTGTCTTTTGACTCTATTGCTTGTTTCTTTTGCTGTGCAGAAGATTTTCACTTTGATATGGTCTATCGCTTTGGTTTATGGGGATCTATGACACAGACAATCTGTAATAAAAGTCTTAACTATTTGAATGTGATGAGGTTTGTTACTCTCCGCATTTTAGCTGTGAGCTGGCAATAACTGAGCCCTTGTTTTCCCCACATTGAGCCCTAGTCATTACCGAAAGACACCTAACATCCCTCTGTACTTTTCGCTGCTCACAGAACATTTCTTTTCCCTCTTGATTTTCACTTCTCTGAAGACTTCCAGCTATATTTGTAGTTGTATAAGCCAATCATGTAGGCCTTATAGTTATTTATTTAGCTTTTAGTATTTATTATTACTTTGGCTCACAACACAGTTATACTAGTACACCTAACTTGACATCAAACAGGCTGGAAGAAGAACAGGAAGGAAAAGAGCCTATGTCACAAGGCAACATGGGTTACTCAAACCTCATCTCAGGGACTTTATTTAATGAGCTAAAAATGTCCTTTAACTTACAAGGTGCTAGAGCTGGAGTTTTCTACATTCTGCAATTAAAACTATCATAAATGGTATATAAACTTAGTGAGATTAACTCAAGTAAGTTAGCTGCCCCTTCTCCTAATGGCAAGACAAGAACAGTACGTCATTTATTATTTAATTAAACTAAAAAGGTTACAATAGGACAAGATGAATAATAAAGCCTGGGCAGTAAATTTGTGTTGGAGACCACAACAAAGTGGTTCTGAGTTGCATTTAATATTAACCAATTGGCTTTCTCTGTTTACCTGAGTTGTCTGAAGCTTAGGCTCCTTGTCTGCCACCCCAACTAACTACAAGGAGACTGCAGGTGCAGGCATCTCACTCCTGCTGTGAAGGCCTTTCTGGAGATCCCATAGGTCCCCTAAATTAACATAATGTATTGCTTGAAAACGCCCTGCCCAGATTCCCACCTTTTCTTGAATATCCTCCTTCTTTGTTTGAAAACCAAATAAATAAAGGCCACCCAGAGAAGTCTTTGGCTAAACTCAGAGAATATTAAAGCTGTAAAAGAGGTAGTCCCCCCTGGAGCCCTGAAATCATTTCTATTGTCTCATTTATTTAAGCTTTCACCTTCCACTTGCTTGGGAGATTGTGGGCCTGAGCAGCTTGCAATAATTTAGGATTATTTAACCCGTTATTAGATACATTTGCACCTTAATAAGGAAAGTTCACACTATAATTAAGGTATTTCCATAATGTAATATTAGTCTTCTGTTTTTGGGAGGTGATCCCAATCTTATCCTTGTATAATAGGACAGAATTAGTAAACTACACTTAAAGTATCAAACTGAAGACAAACACAGAAATTTTGAGGCCAGAGGAAAAAGTAGTGGACTAAAGACAGCGGCACATTTTTTGTTCTCGTACTGGGAGGATGGAAACTCTCTTTCCTCCACCTGGACACAGGCAGGTCGGTAACCACTACTGGTGGATGGAGTACGGTAATTCTGTGACTTGGTGGCAGCTCCGAGCCTTGCCTTAAGATTCGCGGCAGTTCCGTTCTTATCCTCCCAGGAGTCTGTGGGTGTCACAGCGGAAGTCCGCCTGTCTGGTGAGACCGCATGGAGGCTGCCTGTCATGTATGTTATTACCATGTATTTGCAACCAACAGCCAGGTAACCTCCTTGCACATAGAGAAAACTGAAAGTGGACAACAGTCTATTTTTTTCATATTAATGTTTCCTCTTATTATTCTGCAGTTCAAATTGTTCTTAAAGCACATGTAAAGGAAGAGCTGATGATTTCATTGCTCTAGTTTACTCATGTAAAAACAACATATTTTATATTAAAATTTTTTTTGTAATTCATAGAAAAAATTCGGTCCTTTTAAGCTTGCATACACTGAAAGCCAGTTGTCTTATTTACCTTACAAGACACTAGAAAGTGTATTTAATTTTGTTTTCTATGATTTTTTAATCTACAGAAAATCCATGTATTTAATGAGATGAAAAAGGCAATTGTATAACTTTAATTATGCCTGAACTGAAATGTACTGTTTAAAAACTTACATAAATATTTTAGCAGCTACTTAATCTATAAGTAAGAGTGTCTCAAGTTTATAATTATGGATTTTACTTTATTGTATGCATTATAAATATTAGACTTTGACAAAATTTAAAGCATCTCAAATGAAAATATTTCAAAATATAATTTAGACTTAAAAACTAAAAAACTTAAAAATTTGCTGGTGTCTAAATTTCTCAGTTATATTTTAATTTTAAAAAGTCGTTTCAGGCAAGATTGTATATATGATGAATTCTATTTATTGCAAATAAATTATATTAGTGAATGTGAAGAAATATGCCACTGTAGTAAATTATCACTTCAGGATATCCATGAAGATATATTAATTTTATGGTCATATCAATAGCTTTAGAAATCCAGAGAAAAGTTTGAAATATTTGATGAGTATTTCTGCTTTTCCCACAGCAAGGCTAAACTTAGTCATGGACATATATGAAGTTATCCTGAGATTCTTCCTCCAGGAATTATTAATAAGCTTGATTATGATTCTTAGGCCTGGAGATCCTACAGGGACTATGAAAGATGAGCAACATAAACTTATGAGAAAAAAAAATAAAATTCTGTTGGGCATTTCCTAATTGTCAGGCAAATGCTAAACTTTATCTCATTCCCCCCAGCAACCTTATGAGATAAGTCCAGTATAATTATTTACTGGTTCAGATAAGGAAACTCAGTCTCAGAGATTTTAAATTATTTGCTGAATGTCCCAAAAAGCAGAGAAGGAGAGCTGTAGTACATACAGTTTGACTCGAGAGACTGCATTTAATACAGTGAGGTGAAAAACATTGGTTATGCACATTCTCATTGTGTAATCTGTGCTGAATATTCTCACCTTCTGCAGCTTCAATTTCCTCCCTGTGAAAGGAAATAAGTATATTAGTAAAACAAGTTTTTATGATTATAAAGCTCAGGTAGTTTTGAAGATAACATGCAATAAAAGAGGAGGATTCAATCCGTTGAAAATACGAATCCTAAGGTCTAGTCTATAGTGGAAATGTTAAATGCCATTTATTGGTGCATTATTAATATGTAACATTTTATTATGGAATTCCTCACTATTGTAAATGTGTACTATTTTTTAAAATCAAATATGTTTTACCTAGGATATTTCTCTAAGTTGAATAATGAGACCATCTAATGACATGAATCTGCTAGATTTCCCGGAGGGACTGTGTACCAACCCCAAACTTCCAAACACTCCGCAGGTACCAGGCAATTTGTGATCATATTATCATAGAGTAGATTATATTCACAGCTTCATTTTGAAGTTTCCTATGTTCAGGATTCTATTCTAAGTGTATAAAAATATGTGTTGCATTTACAAGATTATCTGAGTGTAAAAGGACACTTTTAAAGGTATAGACTGTGAAATTGCCATTACCGCGGGCTTGACCCTAGAATAATTATTCTTCCAATTAGGCATGTCTCACACATGCCTGCAGTTGACAGTGATATGTAAGTATCATTTCTACTCAAAGAATTTAGAGTATTTGTAAGAAGTAATAAAATGAAAATATCTCTATGGTAATATTTTAGTATCACAAAATCCTAAAATTCATTATCCATTGTTGCATTTCACATACGTACTTGATTTGCTTGATAGAGGAATAATCCCAAGGTGATTAATAAAAGACCAAAAGAGCCCTTATTTTAAAAATTCCACTTAATATGAAAATATGTGATTATACTAACATTATATACATAAAAGAGGCTATTTGTGCAAATAATAGAAAAGAACATCAGTATTTTCTGGGTATTTAAGATGTGTTGAACCATTTTATTTCATACTCTTAATAATTCTGATAAGTTTTCCCAAATTATATCTAACACAACTGCTTTATTTGACTTCATGCTCTGGAAACCATTCTTGATTGCCTTTAAAATGAATAATAGGTCTTAGGAAATAAAATTTAAATCATGGCAACAGGGAGAATTTGAGCTTTAAAAAAATAAATTCACACCAGCATGATCTTGCCTCATCTCATTCATGTTGTGCTTACTGTTCATTATGCAAACTGTGCTGCCATGGTAATTATTTATGCTGTGAATCATTGTCATACTGTTAAATACAGCTTTGAAAATGACAAGACCAATCTTTTTTATTTATCATCAACCAATCACCGTGCCTAGAACCAACAAAAGTAAATTATATTTCTGTTAAGTATTTATTGACAATATTGCATATTATCACTCAACGTCTTAAAAATAGGGAGATGACTTGTAAGCTCAACAAAGCGAATAAAACAGGTAGCATTCTCTTTTCTCAAATATCCTTTACAATACTCATGAAATTTACTGAAACTAAAACTCCGGGCTACTGCAGTAACAAAAAGAAAACTTCCGATTTCCATGACTGTACTTGCCTCTCCCTCAGATTTCCCCACTTGAGTTTCTCCTTTAATCCACAGTGTCGCTCTGCCTTAAAGTGTCCCCCATCTCTGGCCCTTCGCAGTGTCCTGCTACCACCCTGGTACGAACTGCTGAAGCTTCCGATCCCGATCTTGTGGCAGCTTCATAACCGAGCCCCTCCTCCTGCTTCTGCCGCCTTTTATCCATTCTCAACCCGATAGCCAAAGAGAAAGATGAGAATAAAATACTTCTTATTCAAAGAGAATGTGACCCTTCTTACATTCTCCAGTGGCTTCTTAACTGTAGAATGAATCTAGAGTCAGCCTTAAAGTTCACAAGGACTTGCAAGCCCGGTGCCTCCCTTTCCGTTCTTCTCTGGCTTCCGTTCTCGGTCCCCGAGAGGCACGCCCACTAGCGCTGTTGTACCCTTATGGCGCTTGTTTCCGTAAAATGCACTTTCTCTTACCTCTGTGGTTATTTCTCTTCCTTCGTGGTACTGATGTTCCCTACCCTGCTTCACTCAGATGAGTCCTTTCTGGAAGCCTTCCTCTGGCCCACCCCCTCTAGCCTCTTCCTACTTCATGCTTTCTTATAGCATTTATAATGGTCTTATTTACTGCAATTGCTTTTATTTACTTTTGTGCAGGTTATTACCTCTTATTATTTATAATTTAAAAAATTATTGGCCTATTTGTGAATAGATTCTAGCATCTGAAATAGTGCTTGATGCGTATTAACCACTCACTGCACATTGAATGAGTGAATAAATGAGTGATACGAATGAGTGTTTACCTAGCTAGATAAAAATTTTAATCTTTTAATTTAGAAATATTTTCTCATGTATTGAATTTCTCTTAGTTTGCTATGCCTCAGCCTAGTATCTAGACTGTATTACATTATCCTACTTCAATTTGTAAAAGTTGACCTTTTTGCCTGTACCTTTTTATTGTATCTATGTAATGAAATAGAAACCCAGACAAAGCAATGGTACAATAGACATCCTCCAGGCAGGAATGTGGACACCACTGGAGCGCTCACTCAGTTTTACCTGCATGCCTCCTGCATCTCCTGGGTCTGTTCTATCAGCTCTGTGGTAGATACTTCTATTTGCACATCTTAAAATACAAATATGTAAATGGATGCTCAGCAAACATTCAAGGAAGATGGAAGATACAGCTAATGGAAACTCGTGATGGAATCCAAATTAATTAAAAGCAAAGGTCCGACAGAGTCCAAATAGACCTTAAAAGACATCCAGGCAATCAAATTCTAAAATGTTCTCTGTGTGGCTTACTTGTATAAGCTCTTAACTAGCTGTGGAACTAAAATGTCATGTTTGCCATTCTTTAACTATTAAAACAAAGAAAAAATGGTAAAAATTATCAAACTAATATATTCTGATATAGCCAGTGATATATTAATAAACATAATCAAAATAATATATATTAATATTAATAAACATATATTGATATTAATAAACACAATCAAATTAATATTAGTGATATAATATTAATAAACATAATCAAAACTGGTTTCTTATTATCGGAACAGGAAATTCAAAGAATGCGTATTTGTTAAGTTTCTAGGCAAGAACTTACATTTTAAATATTTGTACAGCTGAGGATAACTTTTTTCTTCACCTGAAATTTCTTTTATATTTCATAACTCACCAAGCTTCTTCAGGGCCCAATCTTAGAGGCTTAACCCTCACACAGAGGCAATCTCATAAAAATTAAAGGCCAAAAGCACATTGCACTCCAGTTGGGTGTCATATCCCTCAGGCATGTGTGGGTTTATTTTCCAAAATCACTACCCATTTCATTTTTATTGTCATACCAGATAAATTATGAAAAACCTTGTCTAATAATTAAAAGAAGTAAAATATAAATAGAATTCATCACCTATTTAGCAAATGGAATTAAATAATATAAAACACAAGTTTAGAATTGAATGAAATCTTACTCATTACATAACTGTGATTAATGTGAAAAGATTAATACCAAATATCAACTAATACAACAAAGAGATAAAAAATCTATTGGTTTTCTCCCAACTTGAGCCAGTTGTATTTTTTTTCTAAATTATGTGAAAATAGCTCAAGATTCTGGATCTCTCCCTACCAAACTAATAATTTGATTGCATCTGTAGTACAAATTAGCAAAAGGTCCTAGATAACCTCCTGCTACATGCAATTTTTTTTCATAATTTCCTTAAGTAAATAGTAGAATACTATCTTAGTCTTTGGGTGCTATTAAAAATATATAGATTATATGACTTAAATGCAGCATAAATATCCTTATCACAGTTTGGGAGGCTGAAAGTCTAACAGCAATTCTCTGGGAAGTTTTGTGTCTGGATTTATACGAGCACTAATCCTATCCATTAAATCCCATGGATCTTAATATAATTAACTAATTACCTATACTTAGATTCTACCACTAGCGACCCCATAACTTCAGGGATTTCAGCATAGAAACTTGGGGAGCATAAATATTCAACCATTACACTCTACCCCTGACTTCCCACAATTCATGTCTTTCTGTCCCAGTATTTATGATAAACTTATTCAAGTATCACCCCATGTCTAAATTCCAAAGTCCCAACTAAATACCATCTAAATAAGATATGAGTGGTACTCAAGCTGTGACTCACCATGAAGCAAATTTCTCTAAATCTTCAAGCCTGTTTCAAATAAGCTATATGTTTATGCAACCACAGGACGAAAATTCCCATTGTAAAAGGAAGGCATTGGAAAGAACAAAATGATAAGAGGTGTGGAGAAAATATGAAACCTTAGACGAAGAGAAAAATATTTGACTTGATGCTCTGGTTATAAGGGCCACTCGAGGTATATCTAATGAAAACTAGACTGTACTACATTATCCTACTTCCACTTTAAAAAGTTGACCTTTTCACCTCTATCTTTATATGATATCTGTGCACTGAAATAGAAACCAAGAACAACCAATGATACAATAGATACCCTCCAGGCATGAATGTGGACATCACTGGACATGTACCTAATAAAACAGATACATCAGCAAGTGTGTTCCCAAATATATAGACAGTTCTAACACTTCAACTTCAGGTAGTCCTGTGTCCATGGCTTTGTTGGGTCCAGCCCATGCCGTAGCTGTCACAGTTGGAGTTCTGTGTGAATGCTGCTCTATGAGCTGGTATCACATGCATGTGGCTTCACCAGTACTAAGTGCGAAAACCACAGCTTCATTGAGCACTGCCTTACAGTGGATGTATGTAGTGGCACCAGCTTGCACAGATTCTTGGCTTTGACTGTGCATTCATAGTTCCCCATGACTTCAAGCATGGAAATCCAAGTGAAGACATCCATGTCCTGTACATCCTGATGCCCTGGCAGACAGAAGAGCACAGCATGTAGGGCTGCAAAATATCTGCACTCTCTGAAGTTAAAACACAGTGGCCCATGCTGCCTCAGCCAAACAAGACTTCACCTGCCAGGGAACATGGCAAAAGAAATGCAGAAAGAGAAAATTGAGAGATGAGTCAGTGATAGCTGTGCACATCTGGATCCACCAGGTGTGTCTGCTTCTCCTTTGATGATTTCCACATTATCTTAGAGAAGGGCCAAGTCCTTCTTCCGTTGCATTGGCAAATAGCTCTTGGATTCAAACATCATCATCAGGTCGTTGGTAGATCAAACCCTTCATGTTTCTCTTCTGGGCTGAGTTTTCATTGTTTTCAAATGGAATAGACAGAAATTGTCCAATGTCTTTTAAGTTCTGCTACTGTCTTGAATAACAATTCTGTCTTCAAGCCATTTCTCTTTCATGGACTTTTTCATAAGAAGTTAAAAGCAGTTGAAATATTCCTTCAAAGCACTGTTAGAAAATTTTCTCAATTGAAAGTCCAATTTCATCATTCATGACTTCTAAAAAACATTAGAGTACAAATACAATTTGGCCAAATTTTTACCACCTCATAGCAAATGTAACCCTTCTTCCAGTTTCCTTTTTCTCATGTTCCTCTGAGATCTTAGCTGTATACTCTTTAATGCCCATATTTTCATTACTTGTCATGCGGGATTACTTAGGTATTTTCTAAGAAGTTTGTGACTTCCTTTATAGCTCTTTTCTTTTTTTTTTCTGTCCTTACTACAAATGCCACTAATAATCCATTCCTGACAAAATGGTGTAATGGTTTAGATCCAAAATGGCCCCCAAAGTTTCATCTCTTTGTAAGGTCATTGCATCATGGCAGCACTTTACATGACTTACTGTGAGGAGGTAGGGCCTAGTTGAGGTGTGTCACTAGGGGTATGACCTGAAATGTATATCTCTCTCTTTGGTCCCTTCCTTTACTCTCTGCCTGTAGGTCATGTTTATGTGAGCAAATTTCTTCTCCACCAGAACTTCCATCTGCCTTAGAATAAGCTGGCTCAGGAATTAAAATGCTACAAACTATAAGCCCCAATAAATTTCCTCCTATTAGTCATGGGTGTTAGGTTTTGTGTCTCAGCAATGATGAAAGTCAGTAAGATGGATTTTGATACCAGAATTAGAGTCATTTCTGTGACTGCACATGATCATTTGATTTAGAAATTTTTGGAACTGGTTCATGGGAAAAGTGTGAGAAAGTTTTAAGAACCTGGCTAGAGAAATGCAAAAATGGTGTAAACCAAGCTTCATTAATGACACTTGGCAGACCTCAGAAAATCAGAATGTTGATAGAAATACAGACATTAACAGCCAGGTTCTGGAAGTTTTAACTAGGCAGAACTCCACTAACAGTTGGATTGAAGGGCATGTATATTATGCTCTAAAGAAAAGTCTACAGTTTGTGTAAGTTGTGAGACTTTGTGGGAAACAGAAATTAAGGGCAGAAGACTAATTAATCTGGCGTACAAAATTTCAAGGCAGGCTTGTGTTCAGACATGGGTGACTCTGGCTGCTTTCAGCTTTGTTTATAGTGAGACTCACAGAGGAAATCTCATGGACACCCTTGAAAAGATGGAGGGAAAGGAATGATGGTCAATAAAAAGATTAGTAATAAAAAAATTCAGGTACTTTACATCAGGAGAAAAAAGAGGTTTTGAGGCAATCTCAGGAATCAGCAAGATCATATCTTTCATTGATTCAAGGGTTCAAAGGGATAAAGGTAAATTCTTTAGGAAGACTTTACTTTGAGAAGCAAGCTTCAAGGTGCTCTGCTCATGAGAAATTACCTGAAATTTTGATTTCTGGGATACAGTTAAGAGTGCTTAGTCACCTAGGTATTGTTGGGCCTCTGCAACCATGATCCGAGGGAACCTGTCTACTGCTCAAACTGGCAGCAGATCTTGGCATCAATGACATGGTGCTGCTTTTATGAACACACAGAATACAAAAGTATGGGTTCCTAAAGGCATCTACCCACAAGAAGGCCTGGGAGGCTAGGAAGTATGCCCCTGAGATTGGAGAACATGAAAGTGTAAAAGTGAAACTGAAGGTGTAATAGAGACTCCAGGAAGTTGAAGAAGCCAAAAACACAGAACATCTGAGAAAGTTAGCAGGAGGTTATCATAGCCACTCTAAAAGAGAGGCTATGTGAGCAGCAATTTGTAATGACATGAGAGTAGTGCTACCCAATCCATTTGGAGCTCACATCTAACCACAGCATGCCTCAGGAGCTGGACATAGAATATAGAATTAAATGTTTACTCTCCTGAGTTTTGGTTTTGCTTTGGTCCTATAACTTTCTATCCACCCACTTAGTCCTCCCTTTTACATTAGCAAGTTTTATCTTGTGCCACTGTCTATTGGAAATATTTAACTTTCTTCTTGATTTTTACAAGGACTCACAACTAACAGTTTGTCTTGAGTCTCCATTGAAATGTTCATCTTGGAATTTTAACAATGCAGTAACTACTAAGACTTTGGTAACTCTTGGAGATTGAGAAAATGGTTTTTACTTAAAAAGAACATGAGTCTTTTGCAAGCCAGGAGTAGAATGTTATGGTTTGCATTGAAAAAGGCCCCAAGTAACCCAGGTTTCTGGAATGTGATCGGATCATGGGATTAATGTAGCTGATCTGTTGTCAGGAGGTGAGGCCTGGCTGGAGGGAGGTCGCCAAGAATACCCCCCCGAGGTCACATCTCCCCATCCAACTCCTCCCTCTGACTCCTGTTTCCGACCCGCCGTGATCTGAGCAGCTTTCCTTTCCCCAGGGCTCCCGTTGTGCTGCTTTTTCCTTGGACCCAACGAACCATTAACTGAAACTTTAAGAAACTCTCTCAGCAATGAAGAAACTGACTGAGACAGTGGCCTTTTTCTACCATATACTTCAAAACTTTTCGGAGTTTTACCCATTACCCAGAGAGAAAGCTGTTCTTGTGTTTTTAGATATTTGTTAGTGAAGACACCTCAATTCTTGATACCAATATTCTGTCTTAGCTTGCCCAATTGCTGGGACAATCCATCCCTGACTGGGTGCCAGATAAATAGCAGAATACTGTTGCTCACACTTCCGGAGGCCGCTGAGTCCAAGGATAATGCTCCTGCAGATCCAGTGTCTACTACTTCATCACAGATGGCCAGCTTTTCACAGCACACTCATCAAGAGAAGGAGTGAAAGTTTCCTTAGAGGCCTCTTTTGTAAAGGCACTAATTCCATTCCTGAGGGCTTAACCTCGTGATCTAATTAGCTTTCAAAGTCCTACCTACTCATACCATCATTTTAGAAGCTATTAAATCAATGTCTTTAAATTATATATCTGTCATAAACTGAAGCCCAAAGCAGTTTAAAAATTGAAATCAGTAATACAGAGATTTATTGCTGTATTGAAAGGAAAAGTTAATGCTTAATTGTTTGATCAATCTTCCATGCCTATATTTGTTTATCTGAGTGACCAATTTGAAGTTATCTCTATGTAATTCAACTATTGTTCATTTCCTTTTACCTTGTCTGAAATTCTGTATTTCTTGTATTGTTTTTGTGTTATTTTGTAAATGTATGTGGGTTTGTGAACATATTTTTCATTCTTTTATCTTTAAAATTAAAAAAATGAATATTTACTCCTTGAAGCCTGTTCTGTAAGTTTCCGTGTTCCTTGCATATAACAACGTGATATACAAGACAATGTTCCTGCTCGATATATTTCTAAAGGAATAGTGTCTTTCCTAGAAAGTGGTCTCACAAGCATGATAACTGGATACAGTCAAGTGCTGAAGATGAAAAGCAATTCTTATAGAATCCTGATGTAGTTAATTAAGTAACTTGCCCAGCCAGGACATATATGCTACATCCATGGACTCCAGCCTTCTAATTGCACCATTTGAGGGGATTTGCTGACAAATCAAGAGCAGATGGAGAGCAAGCAAATCAACCCACTAACCTGTCTTGTTATACACCTTGAACAGCAAGCCCTGGAGACTTCCAGGAGATAGTAGACTGCTTCTCCTCCATGGTAAGCTAACAAAATTGACCTGGAGCCAAGTATAGTTTTCACTCTACTATAATGCTGTTGAATTCTATGTCCTGACTCTACCAGGCATAGGGCTAGCCTTTACTCAGTCTTATACCTTATGAAATTGAGTCATGATTCAGAGATCTTGGACTTTAACATGACTGCATATGACTCCGGGATGTGTCCCTAAGGAAAGTAGTAAATGCATTTTATGAAGGGAATAAGAATACACACTGATATTTGTGTTCCAGAAGAATGAATTTGACTACCTGGTCTACCAAATTTCATTCTCAACTTTTATATTGAACAGAATAGTAACTAGGAGTTGCTGCCCACCTAGATGTCACACATCACAAGTCCCCTGTGGGGGTGGTCATGTGAATAATTATTTTGAAAGACATGAGAACAAAAGTAAGTATGTGTCTTCCAAGTGAGCGTTATAACCTTCAGGAGTGTCTGTCCATAGCCCTCACTTGTGTCACCTGAATACCTTTAACAATCAATCTTTAAGAGATGATGGATTCCAAAAATGAAGCCCAGGTCACTGAAAGATCACCCTGAAAACAGATAGCCCTGATCATGAATAATTTCCCATAATAGTTATTTGAGCATGAAATAAAGCTGTAAGGTGTTTGCTTCCACTTATTTGAATGTATGTGGTATTTTTGCCTTTATAACATTCTGGTCAAATTTAGGAATTCAGCTATTTTTTATAAATAAATTGATTCATTTATTATCTGTTACTATTTATCAGTGCTTGTTAGAAAAGCAGATGATCCAAATTCATCAATATCAAAAGAGCAGTTTTAAATTGGATAAAGTATAGAAACACATGTCATATCTCAATGATATTAAGCATAGAAAAAATAATAAAGATAGGGTAAGTGTAACTGCAAAGAAGGAAGTAATTCTGGAAGGTAACTTCTATTCATAGATGCTCTGATTTTCCAAAACATTAGTTAGTAACAATGTCTAATGATGAGATAATCTAGCTAATTTCAATAGTACGTGTACTCTAATATGTGTGCCATTGTAAGTCACCAGCTCATTAGTTCTCACTAATAAGTTAGATTTTAAAGTCTTCAACTAGAATACAGTCTACGACAGCTCGTACATTTCTGGTTTTTTTCCCCTCCCCCTCTTATAATACATTCTTGCCTTAACTAGACATGGATCTGCCTGTGTGAGACATTCTAAACAATTAAAACATCTAAAAGCTTGGAGCGCCACCAGTGTCAACAGTAAGATCTCCCTGGATTCCTCTTACTATCTCTTCTGTAAGCCTCTCAAAGCTGAATACCCACGAATCAGCACCGCTGGGCTCAGATCTGCAGCCCTAATCTTTTTCTTTTGCTCTCTTGATGACCATTACTCCTCAGCCTCCATCTCACAGCCAGAGATACCTGCTTTTGACCCTGGTGCTGGCTGCCAGAATTTCATTCTGCCCATGTTCTCAGATAGCTGCTGCAGCCAGGGCCCAGTTTATGCACACTGATCATGTGCAGGGCTCTCCCCTTTACTAAGCCAGTAGAAAAGTGGCTAATAACTCTCTTGATCCATCTTTGCAGAAAGGTTTTTCAAAATAAAGGTTGTGGAGTGATCTAGTGTTATAGTTCTTTATCTCTCCCATTCGTTTATCTAAAATGTGCCAAAGAAAAAGTGCAGAAAAAGAAAAGACGTGGAGTTTAAAAACCTAGATTTATCATCCCATTATACACACGACTGCTGATTATAAGCATCCAAACCTGATGTTCAGTCTTTTTTGTTCCAACATAAATTTTTACCACTGAGGACTTTATTTTTCATTTTTCTTGCTCCCAGAATGCAATTTTTGAGACATCCTTGCATAATAGGTTGTTCTGTATATATCTGATCTCTCAGTATCTTATTCAAGATGTCATAATCTCAGATTCCGAATTTGCTGGCTCAGTCCTAAAGCAGCATGGAGAGGAAGCCACAGAAATCTGTATGCTTTAGACCAAATAACATTTCCCTTGGATCCTCTGAGATTTCAGCAAGATTGGAGAGTGTCACACACAGGAGCACTCCTAGAAGTCAGGGATTTCTCCTGATCCATTTTCCAGATTAGCATTTGCAGGAGTGAATGCTGAGCTCAATATCTCTGTATGATTTCAAAATATAACAGTACTCACTGCAGAGTTACCACTCCAGTAGCCTATGTGCCACATTATGCCTTGAAACTTGCAGAGCTGATGAAATTATTTTTGTATCTTTTGCATCAATTCAAGGACTATTAATGATCTGTCAGTTCTGCTACGCCCATCCATGCTTAATTCTACTTCACTTTTATAACACTGATTCCCAAGTTCCAAAGTCTTTTCTAGGTCATAAAAACATTAAGTTATGTCCCTATAACTCAACGTCAGCTCTCAAAAACCATCCTATATTTTCTTTTTAATTTTTTTATTTTAAAGATAAAAAAATGGAGGCATAAACACCAGGATAATACAAAAACAATAAAGGAAATACAAAATTATGGAAAAGATAGTAGGGAATTAGCACTGGATGCTATAATACTTAATGTTATTTTCACATTTGTTGCTCAGTTATACAGATGGCTCATTCGATTAATCAGTTTTCTCCACCCTCATCTCTGCTGTTCTGTCAACCAATCAGTCATCTTCCCTCTGATAGGAACTGTATTTTTTTTTCTTGGTTTACTTATTCCCTTAGGCTTTCACACTGGGGAGGGACATGGCTGTTTCTAATTATGCTGTAACAAACATGGGTGCGCACAGATTGCTATGGCAGGAGGTGGAAAAGCATCCTTAACCCTAAAAGACGGTAAATTGGCAGAGAACCAGGTTCACTATGGTTTCGTCCCCCTTGACCAGCCCTCAGGGCCATCCGGGGTCCGACTGAGATGGTGGGGTTACCCTGCGGGCCGCCGGGCTCCTCCTTGGTGCAGTGATGCAGTGCATTCAGAGGGCCGGTGGAGTCCTCGGTGCCGTCCCCGCAGGCCTCCGGACTCCGCCCAGTCGAGGTGCTCGCTGGCCCAGTTCAAGGCTTTCCTGGAGGCCCAGTAACCGTCCTATACTTTCAATCCCTTCTCCAAGTTTTCCTTGACTTTCCTTCTCTGAGGAAACCTAACTCTGTAAGGACTACTCCCCGACAGCTCTCTTGAGTAGTATGTTTTCTGTCCCAAACCCCACGTACCACTGGAGCTGAAAAAAGGGCTTGTGATGTGCTTCACTGTTTCCCAGGATCTGCCAGTACATAGCAAGGGATTCTGCCGCTCACGACACGTCCTCACTGTATTCATCTGTAAAACCAGTCATTTCTACTCGTTCCCGAGAAATTTCAGCATCAGGATTGCTGTCATTATCTTTGTAGTTTGTGTTATAATTTATGATGACTTATGAAACTATTTGGTTTATTTCTCCAGTGTCCTAACTGCACAGGTTATAAAGTGTGTGTAAAATAACCTCTTGTTTCCTCCATGTTTCTTCCTACTTCTTATCATCGCAACTCTTTATAACAATGTCAAATCCTAATGCACTAATGGCAATTTTACATATATTTGTTCATAAATTGACCTTGGAATGTTCATGACTAATGGAAATTATATATACATATGGGTAGATATCCCCAGGAACTTGTTAGATGATTAACTCTCTTATTTAATTCACATTATTATCCCAAAAATTATATATCATTTTATGAAATAATATATTGTGCTGCAGAATGTTTATGATTATGGTTATATTTTAGTTTTCCAAAATCACACAGAAAATAAATAAAGAGTAATTTAAGGATATTAAATCTCATATTCTTAGTTCTAATCTCATTATATTTATCTAAAAATAAAATGTTTAGTTTACATGTCAG
Organism: Dinomys branickii; assembly: GCA_004027595.1. Taxonomy (NCBI): domain Eukaryota; kingdom Metazoa; phylum Chordata; class Mammalia; order Rodentia; family Dinomyidae; genus Dinomys; species Dinomys branickii. Next base: position 4,312 of record PVLD010013871.1, on the reverse strand, counting down.
TTTTTTAATTTTGTATTTGAAATTATATATTCAGTTGTAAATATATTGGATAAAATGGATCACAATATTGTTCTCTGAAGAAAAAGAAAAACCAAACTCAAATGTATTATATATATAATATATACTCTAAAAATATTCAGCTTTATAATCAGAATATTAGATTAGATGCTTCATTTTCCTATATTATCTTTTTTAAATGTGGAGATTCTATAGTTTGTCAACCATTCTCCAAATGAGAAAGAGATGATGCGCACAAATCTTGATTAGAAAAGGTTTGATTAATGAAATACTTACAAAAATTGTGAGCAGTAACAGAATACTAACAATACATTCTTAACTAAGAAACCAAGGCTTAAAAAAGAAAAGCCTTTACCATCTGTAAAGAAGTTGTTAAGAAAACTCAAAAGTGCTCTAAGGCTGGAAAAATGACACCAAATTATTGTTCTGGTTTGGTACGGGAATAAACACCCTGCAAAATCAAAGACAGGAATAGTACTGGGGAAAGAAGAATCCCATGTCACTCTGCTGTCACTTTCTGTTCTCCAGTACCTCTGACAGGCCCAGTTCAGATAGAAGCTTAGGGTAAGGGGCCTCTGAAATCTAAGAAGTCAGCCACCTAGGACAGACAGCCAGGCAGAAATGACAAGAGATTCAATAGAGGGAGCAAGCAAAGCCTACCAGGCATGTTCCTTTTAAAATATGCATTCCCATTTCTATTCAATCACAAAAGGCATTTAAGGTTCTTTCTCTTTAACAATGCCAAAGAACTTTTACTTCTGTATATTAACTGCTGAGAAGTTAGTGTACCTACTTTAAATTACCTTATTATTTCAATCATAAAATTAATTTTTATTCATACACATAAAATGCCTAAATTTCAGATGAATAAGCCAGAGTGACAAATGAGTCATTTAAGCTGTTTAAACTGCATTAAATAATTGTTTAAACTGAGTATGTTGGCACTCAACAAGACATCATCTTCACAAAAATACTTAAGGATTTAAAGGAAGTTACTTAGGACTTTATATGCAATAATCATATTTTATGTAATCTAGTTGAACTCTATTATAAAATAATTTGTTTTGATGATTATGACACAATTTTTAAGAGATTTGTGAAGTGGATCATTTGTAAACACAGGTATAAAAATAGAAAATCTCTTAAAACTTGGGCTTTGTTTTTCTTTTAGTTTTAAAGTCCAGATATGGAAATAAATGCATTTAAAATTTTGTTCACAGGTGGGGCTTTTCAAAGGTAGCTGGGCTATGTGAATGTGAATTGACGTTGTGTGATAACTAAATCCGAGTGCTGATTGGTTTATCATGGCTCCAGGTGTGCATGATGAGTAAGCCCACCCTTGATGAGGGTAGCACCATCCAATAGGCTCATAGCCTGGATAATATGAAAGGAGGTTTGCTGCTGCTGTGTCACCGCTTCCTGCTGGCCATGCCATTGACTGTTTCTCTTCTTCTGTGCCGCCCTGCCTTGGAGCCCACTGACTATCAGTTGAAACTTCTATACACTGTGAGCTAAACTAAACCTTTCTTTCTTTAACTTGTGAGTGCTGGTATTGTTCCCAGCAACAAGGAAGTTACTAAGATATTATTCTGTTTTAATAACATTCCTTAAAGTAGAACAAAACTAATGTAAGAATATTTTACATTTTTATAAATAGGTTTTTAAAGATGCAGTTGTGGACTTTGCTCTCATTCTGATTACTTAGAAGGTACTAATAGGATATGAAGCAGATTCCAGCATGAACTCATCTTGATTTTCCCTGGTTAGATAACTAAGGCCAATATAATACAACAGATAACTGTTGAAAAGTTACCGTTATAGCACTGTTAGCTCTGTTGAAAAGTTATCGTTAGTTCTATCTTACTGTAAGTGCCCAGAAGATTATACCAGCACTCCCAGTGTATGTAAATTCATGGAGTCATACATCAGCATTCTATGATCTACAAGAACACAGTCAATATTTGAGATGTTTGTGGGAAAAACAAAAAAACAGAAGAAACCAGGGTGGTGGCGCATCCTTAAAATCCCAGCACTGGAGAGACTGACGGAAGGATCACCACAAGTTTGAGGCCAGCCTGGGCTACATACTGAGTTCAAGGTCAGATTGAACTACTTAGTGTGACCATGTCTCAAAATACACACACACACACACACACACACACACACACCACACACACACACTCAAACACACAATCAAAACAACCTACCAAAGAAAGACATGAGAAATAGTTATGTTTTTGTCATAATTATGTTGTTACTAAGCAAAGATGCCTTACAGAAAACATTTACAATATCTTAACATTCTTTTAAAATATTAATATATTTTTCCAACTTCTGGTTTTTAATAATTTTTTTACTCTTCTATATTTTCTCTTTGAGCACCTTTTCTTTTTTATTGTAAATTAAAAAATTATATTTGTGGGATATAAAGTGATATGATTTGTGAATTCTTTTGGAATAATTGAATAATGCTAGTTAACACATAAGCATATTTCAGATGCTTGTATTTTTGAATAATAACATTTGAAATTTATGATCATTGCACTATCATAATACTCAATTACTAATACCAATTCTATTTACAACACCATGCAATAACTCTAATCAAGAAAGAAAAACAACAAACTTGTTCCTGCTTTCTGTGAATTTGTACTCTTGAAAATTATCTGTCTGTTTTCAAATCCTAACCTCTGTAAGCATGGTTATATTCTCTGCTCTCATGAGTTTGATTTCTTTAGATTCCAGATATAAATGAGAGCACAAGTTATTTGCTTCACCATGCCTATCCTATTTAATTAACACAGTGTTCTCTATTTCCTCCATAGTCTCACAAAGGACAAAAATACTTTCTTTATTAAGGCTGTAATTCATTGTGTACGTATACCACATTTTTTATCCATCTATACATGGACACTTAGACTGTCTCCATAATTTGCCTATTGTGCATAATAAATACTGCAATACAGATAGAGTATGACAATCTAATGATCAAACTGATTTCAAATATTTTAGGTAAATACCCAGAAGTAGGATCATTGGATCATGTGGTAATCAAATATTTTTAAATGTTTTGAGAATCTTCTATCCTGTTTTTCATGATAGCTGTGCTTCCTTACATTTCTGTGAACAGGTACAAGGATTCCCTTTTGTTCACTTCTTTGCTAGAAACTATTACCTTCCATCATTTTGATCATTGTCACAGGTATGAGGTAAAAATCTGATGGTTCCCCTTCCCTGTTGCATATATTTGATATACTTGTTGGAAAGCAAAGATCATATATTTGTGGATTTAGTTCTATGCTATCTATTTTAATGCATTTATCAGCATGTCTTTTTTGATGCTAATGCCATGCTTCTTTAAATCCTATTGCTTTGTAATATAGTTGAAAATCAAGTACTGTGATTCTTTCATCTTTGTTCTATTTGATCATAATTACATTGGGTACCTGAAAAATTTCTGTAGCTCTATAAGAAATGTAATGTTTTCTCTACTAAAATATATATTAGAATTTTGATGAGGACCATATTGAAACTGCATGTCACTTTTGCTAGTATTGGTATTTATATTACTCTAAATCATGAAAATGAAATGTCTTTCCAATTATTTGTGTTTTCCTCAACTTCTTTCATGTACGTTTTTATACATTTTTATGTGTATGTCTTGCACCTCCTTAGATTACTCCTATTTTATTTATTTGTAACTTTTGTCAATACAATTTTTCCCTTGCTTTCTTATAGAAAGATCATTCATAAAATGATCTTCAAGAAAGAAATATGTATTTTGGTGTCTTGATTTTTTACTTTGTAACTTTCTCATATTCATGTATGAATTCTAATATTTAGTATAACTTTTAGGATTCACTATATATAATTATGTTAACAGGAACAATTTCACTTCTTTTTTATTTGGATGCCACTTTAAAAATTTCTTTTTCAGAGTCTTGTAGTTTTCACTGAATAAATCTTTCACATTCTTTGTTAGATTGATTCCTAAGTATTTCAATTTCTTGCTTGCTATTGTAAAAGGTATGGTTGAAATATTTAGGAATCAATCTAACAAAGAATGTGAAAGATTTATTCAGTGAAAACTATAAGACTCTGAAAAAGGAGATTGAAGAGGATTTCAATAAATGGAAAAACATACCATGCTCATGGTTAGGAAGAACTAACATTGTAAAAATGGCCATACTACCGAAACTGCTGTACAGATTCAATGCAATTCCCATCAAACTACCGTTAACATACCTCACAGATCTAGAGAAAATATGCCTCAAATTCATCTGGAACCAGAAGA